>JADANM010006871.1:2238568-2258764 GCA_026213755.1 Eurema hecabe | reverse complement strand
TATAAGATATTATCAAGAAACCGGAAACAATACCTACCAAATCGCCAAAATATGTGAATTGACAATATAATAATAAATATATTTTTTATCATAACTTTAATTTGTAAGCTATTTGTTTCGGCAAAAACTTACAACTTAATTTTGAAGTAGAGATGACTACTATTTGCAGAAGTGCAGTTCGCTGTTACGGCACAGAAGAGAAGCCAGTAGAGAAAGAAGCGGACAAGGAAAATAAGCTACCAAGTTCTGTAGAAGAATGCCACAAGCAGATTGAGACACTTACTGCGGAGTTGAAGACTGTTAAAGACCAGTCTAAGGACTATGAAGTGAGTAATTGTAGCAACTGCTACTAAAGCGCCGAGTTCTGTACCACACTTATGATAATGGTGCCTAATGGCTGGCCATCGTATGACTGGTTGAAGATCCTTCATTTCTGGTCTGGTTCAGAGGATATGCCTCCTTCCTACAAATATACTTTACTAGCTGCTGCCCGTGACTCCGTCCACGTGCTCTTTCATATATGGACTTTCTTCTTTTTGGTTCAGTGGTTTGGCCATGAAAGCGTAAAATTATGAAAAGTTTCAACCCCTCATGCAACCTTTTGGGGGTTGATTTAAAAAAAAAGTAGCCTATTTCCTTCCCCAAGCTCTTGACCATCTGTGTAAATTTCGTTCTTATCGGTTCTGTAGTTTTAGTGTAATGTAAAGACAGACAGACAGAGTTACTTTCGCATTTATAATATTAGTATGGATTATATTTGTCTGCATCTACATTATTATAAAGAAGATAGGGTTGCCTATTGTTACATTATGAAGGAATTCTATAACTACATAATGATTTGATATGATTTAAGTTAGGTAAGTCTATACATACATTAATATATAAATACAGAGATTACAAATCTACATTTCAGGACAAATACAAAAGAGCTTTAGCCGATGGTGAGAATGTGAGGCGGCGGATGATGAAACAAGTTGAAGACGCAAAGTCATTTGCCATCCAAAGCTTTTGTAAAGACCTCCTTGATGTGAGTATTAATTTTATTTATTAAGTTAACACCTTGGTACTTCAGCGAGATGGCAATATTAGATTTGATGTTAATATTACTTATTTATAAAGACCGGCAATAAATTAGCTTTCAATCATACTGATTATGTTTAAGGCAGGTATTGATGAATTTTTTCAATGATACCTGATACCTGAAGATACCTTAAAGGGAGGTTTTACGCTACGACGTGTAACGCGTACAGAGCCAATCTGTCATTCCCGCGTGTGCGTGATAGATGACTCACTTCTGTCTCACTCTAATTGATAGCTTAAGTTATAATCGGTTTCAGTTGGACAAAAATTATTAAATTAAATTGACTTTTTAGTTTAAATATTTCATTCGGTTTTGTAATATGAGTGTCTTGTATTGTAGGTTGCAGACACATTGTCAGCGGCAGCGGAAAGTGTGCCCGAAGGCGAAGCGGAGGCGGAAGGCGGGGCGGGCGCAGCGTTGAGGTCATTGGCCGATGGACTCAAGCTTACTAGAGCTCAGCTTTCACAGGTGAGTTTATTGATATACATATATGAGATATTATAATTTAATAATAATAAACTTTATTTTTATGCCAAAAAAGATGTCACAACTGATCCCTAGCTAGATTATTACAATAATCTGTGTTAATTTACAGTGAAATTAGAAATAACACTACAATATATTAATAGTATTTAGTCAAATTATTAATTGTAAAGTATTATGAAAAAGTAACTGCAGTTTAACACATTTGAAGTTAATCTTTTTATTGAAACCTTCCCCTTATATATCTTTTAAATTATTAAAAAACTTTAAAATCCTCGAAATTAAAATAATTCATGATTACTTGTAATACTTTTGTATTCACTAAATTTATTTCTGCTGCTTGATTAAAATAAATTAGATCTATTAATATAAGATAATATTGTTTAAAAAATAGATTGATCTTTCAAGTTTCCGTAATAAAGATTCTTCTAGCTAGATAGTTAAATGTCAAATTTATAAATTGTACAAATTTTCCAGGTGTTTGCGAGACACGGGCTGGTAGCGGTATCGCCGCTCAGGGAAAAGTTTGATCCGAACTTACATGAAGCGTTATTCCAACAGGTAAGCTTTTTAACCGACTTCAAAAAACGAGTTTCTTAACTTGTATGCTATTTTTTTTGTTTGTTCGGCCATATCTTCCTTGTCTGGGGCAGATTTTAATAGTTCGACTTCAAAATTATGAAATAACTATAAAAACTATTTACTTAAATAAATTTACTTTGCGCGAAGCAAATTTATTTTTGCTATTTAGTTTGAAGTCGTTTTATTTTTATTCAAAATTATTTTATTATACCATTCTAAACAATGAATGATCAGATTTGGCGACAGGCAGCAGCAGGGGGTCACATATTTGTGGTCACGTTAAAAACTTATAATTTATTTTTGATCACATTAGTTACATTTAAAAAGTTTGGTATCTTGTTATTAATAACCAAATGTATAAATAAAATAATTATGCTCAATTAGTAGTCCACCTAAATCCTTGATCCGCCGTTGATGTAAAATATTATTAACACGTAATAGATTCGGAGCAAAGTTCAGTGAAGTTAGAACAGGCAACACAGTCGTACGATTGTATGAGTCAGGGGAGCCGCGAGGTGGGGACGGCCCGGCCACATCGGTCCACATCACTCTTTATAACTAATTGATTATTTTTGTTGCATTGGAACATCTTGGGAAGGATTAAGATTGGGAAGTCTTCATGCTTGTTCCTACATGGATAATGATTGCGTAACTTGTGTTTTGAAAATTTGAGAGTTAGTTTTAGTGATGACGTTTTTAAAGATAACAAAAAAAATGTTCATTTTGTATTACACTCTTCAATATTATTAGTGTATTTATTGTTTATTTTACTTTTTTTAGGCAGTGGAAGGCGCGGAGCCCGGTACAGTAGTTACAGTTAGCAAGGTGGGCTACAAATTGCACGAGCGATGCGTCCGGCCGGCTCTGGTTGGCGTGGCCAAGTGATGGTTCCCACAGGGTACCGCTCTAGGCCCGCTACTATTCAGTACATGTAACATTGGCGCCGATAAACTTACGAGATATTTGAAACATAATTTTATATTTAAATACCCCGGGAAATTAGATTGGACGTTGCCGGAAATTATAGAAAGAGTGTGAACGAAGATGTGAAGCGTTTATAAGAGGTAGGCTTTTTAGGAAATTGTTAATGATTCATTTGTATGCTTTCTGTGTTACGGTTCATAGAAAATTGTAGGTCCAATCTTTTGGGTTTTTTTATTTATCGTAAATGTGTTCAGGAATTAATTTTGTTATACTTTAATGGTTTATATATATACGGTATTCATATTAGAAACGTAATGTCAAATTATATAAGAAATATAAACAGAACAGCATTTGTGTATTTATGTCCAGAGCAGCATTTTAATAACAAACAATTTATTTATGTCCAAATGTGCATTCAGGATAAGTTGTATTATTGTATGGCAATGAAGATAAATAAAATATATATAACCAAAGGTCTTATTGCTGAAGTTCTTTCACGTTTTGTATTATACAAAGTTTTATAAAAAAGAATAATATGCATTTTACCCACTATGCAATATCTATAAATATATTAAGTCAAATCTTGTTAGCTGAATTTGACCCAAAGGCATCGAACTGAATCTTACTTATAACACACATCTATGTCTGATGACTATGCAATTTTGTAAGCTTATTAAAATTTCTTAATTCAATGTATTTTAAGGCAAGAAAAACATTGGTGGCTCTTTTATTAAAGTACATAATAATAAATAACATTTGGTCTCTAGACCATCTTATAATGCCGGTTTTATAGTGCTATCTCTTTCTATCATAGAGGCTGTATATGTACGAAAGGGACAGCACTCTATGGTGTTAAAATTAGTTGATGGTCTCTTTCCAAAGGGTGATGAATATTTACTGGGTATTTTGGCTAATAGTATTGATAGAACAACAGAAATAAGATCTTAGGACATTTCCTGTAAAAATTTCAAAGTATCGCACATTTAAGCTTAGTTTAATTTGATTCCAAATAATTTTTATGTAGCGTAGTAGTAGACTAGTGCAGTTATGATGTACATTGAGTGTTCGAGGTGGCTGACTTGTTGAATAAAAGTTGTTATATTATGTGGTTTTTTATTATCTATTTTATTAATATCCAAATATCTGTAGTTAAGGTTCAATGACTACATTATAAATTTATAAAGGTTAAAGTTGATGTGTTCTTATGGATTTTGAATGGCTGACCAATTTTGATATTTGATTAATTCAGGGTAGACTGTAGATTATATTGTTTGATTCAACCAACTCAAGATAGAATTTATACATTTTATAAGAAAGCTGCATCCAACGGTACCCCGTTGGATGCAGGTGGCTGAAGACCGGTCGCGCTGGACATCAATTGGAGAGGCCTTTGTCCAGCAGTGGACGGAAACAGGCTGATGAGATGAGAGATGAGATAAGAAAGCTACTAAGTTCAAATAAGGCATCATATTAGATATGGAACCCTCTGTTGGTGACTTGGTCACTTATTCGCACTAGTCTGGCTTCATTTAATACTATCTGTTGCCCGCGACTCCGTCCGCGTGGACTTTCATCTTTGACCCCCCCTTCCGCCCTTATAACCCTTTTTTCCAGTTAATAAGTAGCCTATGTTGTATCTCAGGCTCTAGATCATCTGTGTGGGAAATTTCATAACAAACGGTTCAGCGGTTTGGCCGTGAAAGCGTAAAATTATAAAATGTTTCAACCCCTCGCGCAACTTTTTGGGCCTATATACTATATACTTTTGGGCATATAACCTATGTTGCCTTCCCTAGTACACCATCCGTGTACCAAATTTTGTTCTAATCGGATCAGTAGTTTTAGCGTCATGGGAAGACAGACAGACAGAGTTACTTTCGTATTTATAATATTATAAAGTATGAATTCATATCCTAGTATTCGCTATTCCGCTTTTGGTAACCATTTTTGATCGTTTATGAGGTTTGTATTGTTTTGTTGTAGTTCAGGCTTTGCTGAACCGATTTAAGAAAAAAAAACAGTTCTATTTATATTAAAGTATATTAACTTACAACTCGTAACATTGTCCGTACACTCACTTAACCGTCACTTAGCACTTCACTCAGTCAAATCCTACATAATTTTGAAAGCAAATCACTTATTCACTCTGTCCATATAACATTTAGGGCTAAGTATATACTTAAGTAATACTTGGCATTTATCAAGATCGCCTTCCAGGTAATCAAGTATTTTGAGTCAAACCCTTAGAAAATACTATTTTTATAATCAAATTTAAATTTTGTCACCATAATCAAAAATCGTTTCTTTAAATGTTTCTTCAATTCAAACTTAATACAATTTTTTTCTTTCTCTTAGTTATTCTTGTATCGATAACAAGAATAAATCTTTGAATATATGCATATATGTATATAAACAATTTCTCAAATCATTAGTGTAGTCTGTACCGTTCAGACCTCGCTTTTAATTTAAAAAAATCCATGATAATCCTTACTTTTAACCATATTAATTGTTTCACCAAGTTTTCTCTCTTCAAATCATCTTAAATATTTTCACCAGTTATTTGTACCATATAGGTTTCTCATGTAAATAAATGTTGGTTTATTCCTCAATATCCTTAGCCCCAACTGATGGTTTAGAAGCCCTCTTGGTAGGGTTTAGATTCAAGCCTGGCTTGCAGCAACTCAAGTTGTCTCCGTGCTTCACAGACGGGGAAGTTATTCAGCTCATAGTACTGTGGAGCTATGCGGAGCAGCCATTCCGCTGAAAGTAAAGATTTTGTTAAAAAAGTTGCAGTATAAAGTATTAAGGAAGTATAGTACGCGTCATTTATGTTTAGCGCTGGACGAGAATAGCTGCGCATCGGTAGAATCGCGCTTGTAATTGACGTATTGGTGCGAGAAAGCCAACACGACTGGGACAACCAATCAACGCTCGCGCACCCGACGATCACGCGCCCCGCGCGCCGCACCGTTACCTCGATACCTTATTTTTGACTTCTGCGCAGGTTTCTTTCAGCGCTAAAGATTCGTGACGCATACTATACATATTATTTAAGGTATAATACCTATAACACTTAATGAGGAAACTACAATTTATTTTAAAAGTATACTATAGTTTGATTATTAATTCTAGTGAATTACACATGTATTTTTTTAAAGGCAATGTAATCCTATTACTATTATAAAGGCGAAAGTTTGTAAGTATGGATGTATGGATGTATGGATGTTTGTTACTCTTTCACGTAAAAACTACTGAATGGATTGGAATGAAACTTTACCACAATATAGCTTATACATCAGAATAACACATAGGCTACAATTTTTAAGGATTATAAGGGAGGAAAGGGAGGGTCACAGTTTATATGAAAGTCCACGCGAACGGAGTCGCGGGCAATAGCTAGTATATAATAAAAAAGTAATCCCATCAAAAACAATACTTGTCAAAAAAACCAAGTCTCCCAACTCAATTGTTCTACGGTAAAAAGTTATGAGATCCATGTAATACCAAGTCGGTTATTAATTTATTCAGTCTCTACTTAATCGACTTTCTCGTCTTAATACGTCCAGTCCCTAAGACCACGATCGTGGTGCATAACAATTAAAAATCAATCTGTAATATTCGTACTCGAAGCATTAAGTTGTTAGGTAATAATTACCTAGGAGGATTTTATAGTGATGCATATCAATATTAAAAAAATTCAATGTTTTATATAAATATATTGAGACTCGGCCATCGCATGAAAATATGTGTTAATTAAATTATTATGTAAGGGGTAATCTCGGGATCTACTGAACCAATTTTAAAAATTCTTTCACCAATAGAAAAGCCAAACTACGGCTGAGTGTCATAGGCTATATAAAAAACGATTGCCATTATGCCCAACGAAGTTGAAATGGGTCAGCTAGTCATAAATAGGTAATTATATTTCACAAATGAAAATTATAACTACACAAAATTAGTGAAATTTACTAATATATCCTTATATGATAAGACTATCTTTGATCTATACTCACGTTTGATATCCGTAACCGTCCTGATATAGTTCTTGGTGGTGAGCACAAACTCATTGTATATGACCCAGTCGGGCTTGTGGTCGAGGCAGGTGGAGGGGTGCAGCTGCACGTTCTGGTTGTCTTTCACCGTGAGGTAGTGCCCGCTGCGCTCTAGATGAGCCACCTTGAAATTTTGTTAGAAATTTAAGTCATATGAAACATGTTAGATACAGAATTTTTAAATATTTAATGTATTCGGAATAACCGAAAGTTCGTGACTTGATAGTTCCGAAATTTTGGTGTGAAAGTGGATTTACTTATTGGATTAAGCATATAGAAAAGACTACTTTTTATAATTCTTTAAATTAACATTGATTCATTCAAGGAAATAAACCTTCAAATTTGTATTTTTATTATGGCTTAGTAAATAACATTAAAAAAATTAATATACCTGCATGAAAAATCCATTGACGAGTGCTTTCCTTATGTTAATGTAATAGTCTTTACTTGTGAACTCTGTGCTCGTCCGTTTCAAGCCAAACCTGAAATTATGGAAAAAATATTAGTCATAAACCTAGATAGTATTTCAATAAATGTTGGCAGCAATTGTATACATTTTTCTTTTGTTTGTCCTTTGTATCTACAAAACAAAAAGAGCTTGGCTCTATTATTTAGGTGATATACCTATTACACATTAGATATAATGTAACATGTTTTTAAGGGAGTTTCTACTGTCTGCACAATTTCCAGAATCGACAAATATCCCCGCTCCCCATGATGCCTAAGATTTTATTAAAAACACAAATAAATTTAATTAATAAGATAAAGATACCTACCTGTCCATAATCCTACTGAGCTGCTGCCGCACATTGTCACCGGATTTGAGAGATCTGTAGTTTATGAAGTTGTCGTAGCACCAGTGCGGATCTTCCATGTCTGGAATCACATTTATATATTTAAAAATATCAATAAAGATCTCAAAATTAGGAAATATTTAATAATTTTTATAAACTAGATTAAAATACGTATTACTATGCGAAGTTAATTTGTTGTTTTTTTAGATGGATATTGGTTTCCTTTTGTTAATTATTAATTTATTATTAAACTAGCCATAGACAACAGTCTTAGTATTAAGATTAGGAGAATTATTATCTTTATGTCCGGAACCATAAAGGCTAAAGCCTTACTGAAATGTGAACTTACTCTGTTTGAAAGCGTGATATACATTGAGTAATGTGAGGTGGTCTCCGTCAATATGAGCGAACCTCATCTTAGCTTCGTCTGCAGCCTTGCGCGCCTCGTTTGGTCGGACGAAGCATTGGGGCACTGAAATTGTTCAATTTTAAGGTTACAATTAAAAAAAAAATTATAATAAGCCAGTTTCTGCCGTTGCGTATTTTTTGTTACTGTTGTGTTGTTTAGTGTTTCTACGGAAGATTCATCTAAACCATACTAATATTATAAATTCGAAAGTAAATCTGTCTGTTTGTCTGTCCTTCCATCACGGTAAAACATGATGGTCTAGACTGTAGAGCCTGGGAAAGAACATAAGCAACTTTTTTTTAATCAACCCCCAAAAGGTTGCGCGAGGGATTGACTTTTTATAATTTTACACGTTCACGGTCAAAATGCTGAACCGATTGTAATAAAATTTGGTACACAGATGGTCTAGAGCCTGAGATAAAACATAGGCTTCATTTTTTCTAGAAAAAAGGGTTATAAGAGGGGGAGGGGGGGGGGGTCAAAGCTAATATGAAAGTCCACGCGGGCGGCTAGTATAGAATAATAATAACCAGTTGTGATATATATATTTTCTCAATCCATATTATTAACAAAATTTTTGCATTATTGATAAATAGCTAGGAACATTATTTTATTTTTATATATTGTTAAGAGAAGATCACACAGTATCAGATATGTGGGTACAACTGCAGTACACAATATTCATTCCTTCCAATTCCATATGTAAAGTTCTCTTTATCTTACTTTCCACAAAATCTATATCTTTAATCTGTCTATTTTAAAAGGTATAATTCAATGTATTTTATTGACATAACTTTTTATAATGTATAATTACAATAATGTAATTTAATATTAAATAATAATGTTTTATCCAGAATTATGATTGTGTGGAGCTTGTTGCTTACCAATGTATTGGTTGTTTTAGCAATAAATGATAATTATTATTATTATTAATGGCAACCCACTCTAGAGCTATCAAGCTCTGCGAGTGTTTATGGATGGAGATGCCCACTTCCCATCAGGTGGCTCTTCTGCTTTTTTGCCCCCTATGTTATAAAAAAAGTCTTACCAGACAACATGGCGGTGATGGAGAGGATCTCGTTGGAACAGTTGTGGTTGCAACTGGCTATGAGCATCTTTGCGAGTTGAGGGTCCAGCGGGAACTCTGCCATTACAGCGCCCAGGTCCGTCAGGTTACCGTCGTCATCTAGAAAATACGATAAAAAATATTAAAATATCGATCTAAGATCTTTACAAAGTAATTATTTTTTAACAGAAGAATTTATTCTTTAACCTTGGCTTTTTAAGGAATTTATACTCTTATCGTATTAAGATTTTTATTTCGAAGTAACATAAGCTTTGCGTGTGTGTGTGAATAAACAGGGTGTTCTTACACTCTGCGAAAACTTGGAGGTTGAATGGTAACACGGGCTGATATCCGCAACTCCACGTCAGGCCGCAGTTTTTGCGTGATGGAGGACAAAAAATTATTCTGAAGATACCTAACCATAAAAAACAGGTTCGAATTTTGACCATATTTTTCTTAATACTTAGTTACTACAGTATTTACTATTTATTTATCTAAATAAAGCCATGAAAAATAAAAGATTAAAATGTATTTTAAACAAACCGTTCGCAATTCCTAAGTAGTACCCGGTGTGTAGGTGTCCATTGCTGGTCGGGAAGTAGTAATTAAATTTAAAATATAAAAAAACATTTATTGGATAAAGATTTGCATAAAGATCACGTCATTAAAAGTATGCTATGATATCTACAGTTTCAGTATGGTGAATCAAATCTGTAACACACTATATGCATACATATACAGGGTGTTAAAGGTTATGTACAAGTATGTATGTCTGCAGGCACTCACCGAGCGCGGCGAGGTAGTTGAGCAGCTCCAAGGCCCTCATGAGCGTCTCGGGCGCGGGCGGGTCCATGAAGTCAAAGTGCACCAGGTCGTCGATCCCCAACTTTTTCAACTGCAAAACTACAGATCCTAAGTTCGATCTGCAACGGTAAGGCGGTAGGCATTAGACACGGCTCGGCCACGCGCTACGCTGCTATACTAGCGTTATCATTATTATAACTTTTAATCATCGTCAACTGTTCTATGAATTTGTGTTGTGTATGAACTATATCAGGAATTAATTTTTTAACACTTATTACTATCTAAACTTGAAACTAAATTATAAAATATAAAATTAGTAAATATTTTAGATCTGTATGTATGATTTTTTAAAGCTCTTTACACCAAACTTATTGTAAATTTTTAAGAAGTTAGTCTAGAGTGCAGGAAAGGGCTTAGTTCATACTGAAATAAAGATTAAAAGGGTTGAAAGCCTTACTTCCCCATACAAACCCTTGCTTAAAAGTTGAATTCTCCTTATAAACGAAACAAATAAAAATATTTGTATAACAAACTACCCTCAAAAAATTTAATTTAACAAATCTGAAAAACCCCAGCCCCAGTCACCTCAGAATTTCGGGATACGTATTATCCTGCATTTCCTCCTTGTAGGCCTTCTCCGTGTAGAGCCTGAAGCACTTGCCCGGACGGGTCCGCCCAGCGCGGCCGGCGCGCTGCTGCGCCGACGCCTTACTGATCGGCGACACCAGCAACGACTCCACACGAATACGAGGGTTATACACTTTCTGCTTCGCGAACCCGGGGTCAATGACAAACACTACACCGTCTATAGTTAGAGACGTTTCCGCTATGTTCGTAGACACCACCACTTTTCTTCCTATCGCCCCGTTGGGACGGTTCGGCGGCGCCGGCTCGAAGATACGCTGCTGTAAATTCGGTGGTAATGTCGAGTACAGAGGAATACACTTCAGTTCACCAGCATCAGGTCCCAAGTTATCTATCTCGCGCTTAATTCGCTTGCAAGCATCTTCTATCTCTTCTTGCCCAGTGAGGAAGAGAAGTATATCGCCAGCGACTTCTTCACACAAGTGTATCTGAATCACAGTTCTAATGGCAGCCTCTAAGTAATCCTTTTCAGGTTGTGGCGTGTAGAATATCTCTACTGGATGCGTTCTTCCCGGGACATTCATTAAAGGAGCGTTGTCGAAGTACTGTTGAAACTTGCCTGCATCTAATGTAGCGGACATAATAACTAGTTTTAAATCTACTCTCTGCTTAATAACTTCTTTCAATACACCCATCAATATATCTGTAGCTAGGGTCCTTTCGTGAGCTTCGTCGAGAAGGATGACTCTGTACTGTTCGAGCATTGGGTCCGACATGGCTTCTCTTAGCAACATACCGTCAGTCATGTATTTGAGAACTGTTTGTGGGCCTGAGCAGTCTTCAAAACGGATGCTGTAACCGACTTGTTGTCCTAGGGCTACGTCCATTTCTTCAGCCACTCTCTGAGCTACAGACATGGCGGCTACTCTTCTCGGTTGCGTACAGGCCACTCCTTTAGATTTCCCTGCAGTTACGGCCGCAAACTCCACGCACCATTGCGGAATTTGTGTAGTTTTCCCGGAACCAGTTTCACCAACTAGTACGACACACTGATGGGTGTTTAGAAGTCTCATGAAATCGTTTTTGTACTCCCACACGGGAAGGCCGAGACGTCTACGTAGAAGTTCGTGGTAACGAGGGGAATGAGGTAGACCTGAAAACAAGTAATATGCATCATATGAATAAATTATAATTATGTAAGGCTAGTACGAATTATAATAATAAAGTATATGAATATGATTGTAATAATGGCTTCTAATCACTTTTTACAACATATCACAGTAACAGAAAATATTCACACATCATTCAATGAAAAGTATACATTAATATTAATATTTAAGTCACATGCAGGAGTGACACATTTGTTGAAATATTATCTAAAATCATGTCTGATAATTAACTTAACTTAAAAATATAAAAAAAAACTTTCAAATAAAAAAAACTATTTTTTTAAATTAAGAGTTATTATTTAACTACTCTGTTTAATAGTAAACAAATTTTTAAAAAATACCAGTATATGGATTGATCCCTGGAGTGCTTGTAGATGTAGGAGGCATGGCGGTCCCGAGAGTGGCCACAGTAGATTCTGACGATGACTCCCCACTGCCCCCCGACTTAGCAGCTGCTGCGGCTTTCTCTTCCCTGCAATTTATTTCAAACATTACACAATTTATTTAGACTGATATTATTACTATGATTTTTTGAACATGTCCAAGATATATATGTTACGAATCTTTAGCTTTTATACAACAAAAGTATGAGTGTTAGTATTATATAGTAGTAGTATGATATAGTATGGTATAGTTGATTGAGGAAAAGCATTTAATATTTATTTTAAACACAGACTAATTAAAGAAAATGTGTTGCAATATGTATTAAGTGACCATAAGTTGTGTATATATCATATATGTATATTGATTTAAAATCAATATGCACATGCAGATATCCCTAATCATATGCAATCACATTGGTAGCCACTTTCTATCACGTGGCTGGCTTGCTTGTTAAAATATCGAGGTACTCTCTTATTTATTTCTACATTTCACATGTCTGGTTTTCTTAGACATTATGTTTAGGGCTGCCACATCTGGGTTTCCCAAGGGTGAGTTTTTGGCCAAGTTTGTCCAAAATCTGGGGAATTTATGCTTCCGGTCCTGGGTTATAGGTTATATAGATGGCAGCCCTAGTTATGTTCAATGCTGAGCAGTTATGGCATAAGCCAGAAAATAAGCAAAGGACTTACAAAATCTAATTAAACTAAGCAATTTTTGCACATAGGAGTAAGAAAAAACATAGGTATTTAATTTTACCATATTAATTTAGATTTATATGAAAAAAATGTCCATATTTTCCAAAACCTACACCCACTGCTTTAGTAATTAACCACTTTAAATATTCAACACACAACACATTTAAATAATAAGTTTAAACAATTATTTTAATTTACTTTACAACTTTTCTGCTTTCCTGTTATCAGACAAGACAACTACAATTGTCATGAGGGAAACGAAATTCAGAATAAAGTAAAATTTAAAACTTTACAATTATTACAAACAATCAAATTTATTTTAAACTAGTAATCTGGCTTCCCTCGCATATATTATGCATGTATTATACATGCATAATATTCCCTTAAGAATCACTCTATCTATTAAAAAAACCGCATCAAAATCCGTTGCATAGTTTTAAAGATCTAAGCATACATAGGGACAGACAGACAGCGATAGCGACTTTCTTTTCTACTATTTAATGATACACCAAATATGTTTTTAGCTGAAACTAGATTGTTTTTTACCCGACTACGGCAAAGCCAAAGGAGGGTTATGATTTTGACAGGCTATGTATGTATGTATGTATGTATGTTCATCTGTTCCCTCGTAACTTCTAAACCACTAATCAGAATTCGACAAATGACATATCATTAGAAGCGTCTTAATTGTCCGCTGGTTATAGGCTATATAGATTTTCACCAAATTCAATGTGGCGCCCTCTAGCGGACAAAATATACAGAGTAAAAAAATAAAGTTAAGCTAGATATGCCGTGTTTGGTATCATTTTAAAGCGCTTCACTTGTACATTTCGAATATATATATATATTACTAGCATTTGCTTGTGACTTTACCTGTATTCATGGGGTACTTTTATACTTTTTCAGCGTCGTTTTTTGTCGTAGTTGGGTTTTAGTTTTTTTACTTTATCTTGTTTAAATATAATTTAAATAAGAATACATTTTCATGATTGCTTCAAACATAATAAATGCTTTAGGCTACCTTGTATTATACTATAATACTAATAAAGTTACAAGTATTAGAGAGGTTTGTCTGTATGTCAAAACAAATTTCTAGATATCTAAACATAAACAACATAATCTTTTACAAGTATTCACAAAAAATACTGATATGAAGGTATACTTTAAAAACTTATATATATAATTGATTTAAATTAAATTTTTTCATTCCATCATTTTTTCATTATTCTTAGGTTACCTAGAAGTGACCGATTCTACTGATCATGTGTTTGACTGGTGCTTTATTTCAAAATAATAATTGGAAAAATGTCGCCAAACATTTCATAGTTAATAGTGAAATTTAAATTATAAATTGTGGTTATTGTGGTTAGAGTAGTTACTACATCTGATATTTGACCAATTGGACTTAGAATCTTAAAAATAGCAATAAAGTATAGCAATAGTATCAGAACTAAATTGTTCCCACAGTTACAGTATAAGATTTGATAGGTTGTCCCCAGGAGGTATAAATTCCGAGTAATAATTGATAAATGGCATTAGTAAGTTGTCATGCATACATATTAAATTTAAATAATCCTTAATTTTTATACAAATAGTAATTTATTCGTCAAAAGTATAAAAAAACTCAATTGAAACTTTAGAAATGGAAAACATGCTTTTATGCCGGGAAATAATGTACCTAAAACGCATGCCACTTTTTTCACCGAAGACAAAGTTTATCTCTTTTACTTACCGTTTTTTCTTTATAAAAGGATCCATTACTTCAATCCTTCGTTTAGACATTTTAGAATACACTCATATAACGAATATAACTATTATACTGAAGTAAAATCTATTTAACACAATGAAAATAACGCTTGATGATTTTAGACATATGAATTGAGACAAAATTCAAGATGGCGTCAACAGGTCATAGACTAGACATATATTTTTTAGGTTTGCTTTATGGTAAGATAATCGTACAAAACGTAAAACATACTTATTGTCAATCATTATATTGAATTGATTATGAAAAATATAACAATGAGCCAGGAATCGGTTCATCATTTATTCTACCTATAAATCCCAATACTAGGTACATAGATTGGCCTGTTACTAATTTACCTGTTACTAGGTAGCGAGATAGTATATAACTTTCATTAGCGCTATCATCAATATTTTGTTCATTCAAATTATTTTTACATATTATTTATTAAATTAATATTAGGTACAAAGTCTTATAGATGTTATTACAAATTAGTATTTATATTTGAAACATAATATCTTCAAATAGTAAAAAAATTAAATACGTAAATCGGAACGTGAACACAATTCACAAAATGTCAGACCGACACAAGTTATTGCGTATTTTGGTTGCATGATTTTTAGTAATAAACCTAATATTTTTTATGTAAATGTGTAAATAGAGTAGGTTTTTCTTTATTTCAAAATAAATCCTAATTTATTCCTCTGGGATGTGGTGTAATAACTGATGTGTTTCAAGTGTACTTTATAAGTTGTGAATGTTTATGTATATTGTATAGCCGAACATCGAAGAAAACTTGTGTTAGTTTCGAATACGACCTTTATTTTGGACTAGATCTTTAAAATAGACGTAAGTAAACATGTTTCTAGTTGTTATACGATCGCAAGGAACATTAAAAGTGTAAATTAGATCATGCATGGGATTTTCAAGATGGCGGATATACTAATTACATTTGTTTATTTTTTCTATACCTTGCCTAAGTGAAATCATTTACATTTCTCTATGTAAGCTCTTAATCATTCAGTTAAACATGCGATTATTAGAATAGTTAAATGCAACCCTTTTTATAATGTAATATTTTTTGTTTACTAAAGGTTATTGAACTTGTCTTACGATCGTCTTTCCCAATAGATTATGAATGAATTCATAAAACCTTTTATTCCCTCGTTTATTTATCAGTATCTTATCAAGTTTATTATATCTATAACAACAACAATCAACATACTCATACAATTCATGTTGATGAGATCAAGTTCAGACATGTTTTAGTGTGCTTAAGAAAAGGTTTTCTACTTTTATTCGCGTCAATGTACTTAAATATTGCAGCCTTTTGATAAAGAGTTGTTTAACTAAAGGAACATTCTGTAGTTTGTTAAAAATTGAAATTTTCACATATAATGTATTTTTGTTGCAAATATATACTAAAATAACTATTCATGAGTGAGTCTGACTTGCATCTGGTACTTTTTATAAGTTGCTTCAGTTTTATTATTTGCACGAAGTTCATTATTTGACTTAATTAATCTTAGAAAACCCGTGTTCTTTAATTTCCTTTGTACATTTAACTTTGCTATACTGTTTCAATTAAATGAATTTGTTTCATTACTCATATGAATTATAAAGTGGTGTATGAGTTACATTTTCACTTGAGTTAGTAAATATTAATCTTACAGTATGTACATCATTATAAAGCAACCATATTTAAATTTTAATTTAGTACATTGTCTGTAGGAAATTACTTTTTCAAAAAATGAGGCCATCAGGCACAATGTATATTTGCTTAGGGCTTCTATGTTTGTTACCTATGGATTTTGGAGCTGTCACCCCAGGCATTTCAATAGATTTTTTCATTCGAATACATCTCGATTATAATTTTTTTTCTGTACTTGATAGAAAACATCTACTCAACGACAATTTAAACCCTGCTCAGACGTCTCAGTCTCTTTGGACCTCTCCCATAACTAGGACAAATCCGGGGAAACCTAGTCAGAGAGTGGCCCTATATTATCTAAATGCTTACTTTTACCTATAGGAGAGATTTAGGATAAGATTAAATATACAAAATACTTTCATATGCCATATTTTAAAAATTGATTATAAGTTCTGGAGTAAACATTAGTAAACATCAGTTTGAGTCAAGCTACTGTTTTGAGATTACACCAATAAAGCAAAACATTAAATACTTTTTCTTATGATTTATTATTAATTAATATCATTTATAAATGCATATTGTAATATACTGGTAAACTGCACGCCAACACTAATAAGCAATACTAAATATACCTTGTACCAACACACGTATATCACTATTGAGGCATGTCCGCACACTACGGCTGTCGACAGTCAAATGCCATCTTACTATTTATACCTCCGTACACTACACATAATATAACGTCATAAATTATGAAAGTAGGTGTAACGCTGATTAAAATGTTTAATTAGCTAAATAATAAATAAATATTTTCAGGACATTTATACACAGCGCCATCTAGTTCCAAGCTAAGCCGAAGCTTGTGTTATGGCAACTAGATAACGGAATAAATTACATATACATACTTTTCTTTTGTAAATACATACATACAATACATAGCAACACCCAGACCTCAGAAAAATACAAATGTAAATTACAAATATATTTTTCCGATGTGGGAATCGAACCCACGACCGTTCGCGCTGAAGGCAGTCGTGTTACCACTGCGCCAAGCGGTCGTCAAATAGTACGACTAACTATAAATATCCTGTCTAATTACATTGTATCTACCTTTAAAATAATATGTTCATAGTGTACTAGGCCTTCATCTTCAAATAACTTGAAGGTAGTTGCTTATAAATTTGATTTGTATTTCAGATGGTAGTTTGCTGGTCAAACCTCTCATAGTGTCTACATAACTGCGACATGGGGCAGCAGACATCGAGAAAGAGTGAGTTTATGATCTTCGTATTTAGAATAACAATTACTGCTGATTCTATTTAAGACTAGCAGTGCACCGCGGTTCTACCCGCATTGCTGCTGCAAATTATACTAAGTGATAATTCAGAGTTATTTTATTGCAATATTATGTGTATGATATCACCTATCATATAACTATAATATACCAAATTTCAATAAAATTGGTCCAGCCAATTTTGTGTAATAAAAGAATGACGAACATACACTTCCACAAACTTTTACATTTTTACTATTAGTAGGATAGGATAGCAGGATTGATAGAGTAGTGAATGCTGAATCACAAATATTGTAATGAAATTACCGAATGAATATGTCAACAGAACATTATACATTATAATATTATAAACTTGCTGTTCTTGTTATTTTCCGGTGACAAGTACACCCAGAACAACAGAAACTTTAGACTTCCATAGAACAACAAAAAATACTGCCTGTATTCCTGAAAATAGATAGTTTAATCTACACTATATGCAATATTTCCCAAATCAGCCAGTAAACAATTAAAAGTTAAAATTATATTTAATTAACTTATTTTTTAACTTCTTTATTGACAGGGGTTCGGTTCAATAGTGTTTACTCTACAAAATTTGTAATATTCTGTACTAGAGAATAATATTGATGTATGTAAACAGGTGGAGAATGTACCTGCGGGTGCGGCGCGTGGGAGAGGCGTCGCTACGTGGAGTCGCCATCTAGCGTGCACCGATACGTCAGCGCCGTCACCGACAGGTGAGACAACTATTATAATAGTCGAGTTTTTGTTTATATTTACAATTGTGTGTTCTTATTTTTAAAAAAGAGCGACTATCAGAGTATCGATTTGGGGCCAGGGGGTCACACAGTCGTGGTCAACAAATTATAATTTAATTTTGATAACAATAGATGCTAGTAAAAACTAGCTAACTCATTTTATTAATGACATAATCCATACTTCCATTCTAATATTATAAATACAAAAGTCTGTCTGTCTGTCTTTATATCGCGCTAGAACTACTGAACCGATAAGAACGAAATTTGGTACACAGATGGTCTAGAGCCTGAGTAAGAACGTGGCTACTTCTTAATATGGAAAAAAGGGTTTAAAGGGGGGAAAGAGGGGCCAAGTTTATACGAAAGTCCACGCGGACGGAGTCGCGGGCAGCAGTTAGTATATAAATAAAATTATTTTGTTCGTTAGTGGTTACCCTACTAAGTCCTAAGTCCGCACACGCACAATTGCGATCTTTAGCTAGACAGAGCACAAAAACGTAAAGGGTTGTTGTTGTCCATTCATAACTAATTTTACTAAATGTAGCCTAGTTGAATAATATATTTTATTTTTTTATTTTTATTTATTTGGTTCGATGCACAAAACACATTAAAATCTTTACAAAAATAAACTTAAAACTAAGAGATCTCAACTGGATTTTAACGTAACACTATGTGCACACTGCGAAATTAATGTTAAAATAGTGAACATAGTTAAAGGAAAGAAGTTCCTCGACACCAGCTAACAATGAGGGTGGGTCAATTCATCTAGGTATAGCAACCCAGGCCACAGGGACCGGCACTTAACCTACGACTACCTATATGTTTGACTTTATTTCGTTTTTAAATTTAACTTTATATGTATGTATGTATGTGTGTGTGTGTGTCAGATGGAGCGGGCGGCAGTGCTCGTGCCGGCGGCGGCGCTGGCGGCGCGCGGCGTGCGTGTGCACCGCCTACCGACGCGTCAGCGACGCCTGCAACGATGACAGGTCACTTTTTTTTTAATTTTTTTTTTAATGACACTCCCCCACCGCTCTCGGTTTAGTTAAGTTAAATTAAGTTGTTATGTACACTATTTTGGAATACTGTCTCGTGCAGTTATCAGTGTTAAGCTTATGTATTATCATGCGATGACAATAAATAAATAATTAAATAAATAATGACACCCAGTGATTTATTACAATATACAATAAACAAACATAAAAAACAATTTAAATACTAGAGTAACAATTTTTTTAACAATCAACAATTTTGCCTTTTTTTTGAGTTATTTCGCATATATCCTGTACTAGCCTTTGCTCGCGACTTCGTCCCATCTCTTTTACCATTATTTCAATTTCTTTTACCATTATTTCGTTAGCTTTAAAGCCTTCCTCGATAAATGGTTTACTCAATAAAAAAAAATAATTTTTCAATTCGAACCAGTAGTTCCTGAGATTAGCGCGTTCAAAAAAACAAACTCTTCAGCTTTATTATATTAGTTAAGATGTCAAAATTTAGACGAATTCCATCCTGTAGTTCTTGAGTGAAAGTGCAACAAATATACTGACATACATACTAACAAACTTTTGCGTTTGTAATATTAATTATTATTAATAAAATAATAGCCAGCGAAATTAGTGGGCTAATGAGTCTGAACATTTGATGACTCAAAGTGGGGAGCGTCGTGCATCCCTACCCGGAGTTGGGCTTTATAGCAAAGTTCCAGGTAGCACTGCATTGGC
>JADANM010006871.1:2214216-2229894 GCA_026213755.1 Eurema hecabe | reverse complement strand
AGAAACGGCTTATCCTATCTAGATGGGGTTTTCAATGATATATTGTGGTAAGCTTCACTTAACATTTAGTGTTTAATTCATGTCAATTGGTTGATAAATAAAAAAGTTATGGCAATTTAAAGAATCACGTTGAAATTGCTGAACGTTTGTTGGCGCGGGTTAGGCATTTTCAAAAATGCTGCCCAAAGTCACTTTTCTACGCGGGCAAAGTCGCTGGCACAGCAAGTCTTAAATAAAGGGATCCACCAAGTTCCTCTTAATAAATCACAATGTCGGCCCTCTGATCTTACATATTATGTAATACTAGTCGTTTCCCGAGGTCTTACCAGCGTAGTACCCATTCCCGGGACAGTACTGGGATGTAAGCTATCTTATCTCTTAAGTTGAACACTATGTGCAAATTTAATTTAAATCGGTTCAGTAGTTTGGAAGTCAATTGCCGTAAAACAACGTGACACATCATTTATATATGACGGCGTCAGCGATGGCTGAGCGATAGTGCCGTCACCATACCTTACTTTTGACTTTAACTTTGACTTTGACCATGTTGATTAGGCTGTATAGTACGCGTCACCTGCGCAGAAGTCAAAAATAAGGTATCGAGGTAGCGGCGCGGCGCGCGGGGCGCGTGATCGTCGGGTGCGCGAGCGTTGATTGGTTGTCACGGTCGTGTTGTCTTTCTCGCACCAATACGTCAATTACGAGCGCGATTCTACCGATGCGCAGCTATTCTCGTCCAGCGCTAAACATAAATGACTCGTACTATACAGGGTTCTCTCCGCAGATGGCGTAGAATAATAATCTAAACGTGCATTATAACTTCACTTGTGTGCAATAACTATAGTTGCAATTAAATCAGATCAGTGGTAAACTGATAGATATGTTTTAAAGGTGTGTACTGTACGGTGACCCGAATATCGCCCTCGATACCGAAGACCTACTGTCTTAAATACGACTCTGTCCACGTGCCGCCATTACAATAACAATTGACGTCTGCGTTTACTACAATAATCAAATCAGCAACTGAATATTTAGCGATGTCGTTTTCCACGACCTATATATCAAGATATGTAATATGTATAACTGTTATTGCAGGTGGTATGCGGTGGTGAGCTTCGCGCGCTGCTATTACGCGCGCCGTCTCTACAACACTCGTTGCCGCTCCCGGCGCCGCACACCAAAGTGCACACACAGGTCAGTGTGACACCTTGATATATTATTATAATTATTATTATTATATAATGCCAATTTCTAGGCATTAAAAACTATGGCTATTTTTCTGTATTTTCCTTTTTGTATATTATTTTATGTTAAATGTAATAGAGAATTTATAAATAAAAAGAGAAGAAACCGGATTCTTAAAGACAAGCATGCTCTATAGGCCACTATTTCTTAACCAATTTAGAAAAATAAATGTCTAGTCTAGGTAGAGGATTTGGAGATTTTGTCTTACAATAATATGTAGCTCCTGTATTTAAAAGTTAATAATTTTATTAAAACAACAAATTGTTTATTGAGGGCAAAAAAATTGGTTGTCTGTAACGTCTGTTTAATGACAATAGCTGAACGCGACAATGTCATAAGAAAATTGTGCCTCTGTCGCTCGTTCCGCGTTCTCGTTTGCCGTTCAAGCCAACATTCATTCATAAATGGAACGCCTTAGAGCGAGGTAACGCCATATGAGTCATGTTTTACGAACTGCTACATCGAATTACAATTTGATACGTCAAAACAAGCTTTAAAACCTGTATGACATGTATAACAAATAATATATTAGATTTCTCTATACATTATTTTTTAAGTTTTAATTGCCAAATAAATATATAATTCCAGGTGGATTACAAACACTGTCTAGTACCAGACCTGCAAGAGATCACAGCCTGCTCGTTCTACTGGGGCAAGATGGACCGCTATGAGGCGGAGAGGCTGTTGGATAATAAACCGGAAGGTGACCATTAATTTTTAAAGACATTTTAGATTTTAATGGTCAAATTTGACTTTGATTTCACAAGATGTTAAGAAGAGATGAGATAAAAGTCTCGGTTAAAGGAGTTTACACCTAACAATTAACAAACACACAAACTTTACTTCTTTATATATTAGTATAGATTAATTTATCTATTAAATTATGATAAAATTGACAATGAGTATCAAGTGTAACTATATGTAGCTTAGATTTTTGATAAATTAGCTTAAATTTAACTAAGCATTTAACGAAATGTTCTGGTCCATATGTGTGTGTGCCTATTGCTCATTCGCCTTCTATAATACATTTAATGCATAGTATGTATGTATGTTGTCGACCGCTTGTCGCAGTGGTAACACAGCTGCTTTCTGCGCCAAGGGTCGTAGGTTCGATTCCCACACCGTAAAAATATATTTGTGATTTACATTTATATTGTTCTGGGGTCTGGGTGTTGCTATGTATTGTATGTATGTGTATATGTAATTTATTCCGTTATCTAGTTGCCATAACACAAGCTTCGGCTTAGCTTGGAACTAGATGGCGCTGTGTATAATTTTTTTATTTTATATATTAAGCGGGCAAACAAATAGGAGGGGTAACCGATCAAAGCAACCACCTCCGCCCATAAACACTCGTGAGTAGCTCACGAGAGCGTTGTCCTGTGTCCTGTGTCCAATGTCCTGAAAATATTTATTTATTTATGTATTATTTATGTATGTGTGTGTATGTGTGTGTGTGTGTGTGCAGGCACGTTCCTGCTGCGCGACTCGGCGCAGGAGGAGCACCTGTTCTCGGTGTCGTTCCGCAAGTACGGGCGGTCGCTGCACGCGCGCATCGAGCACTACCAGCACCGCTTCAGCTTCGACTGCCACGACCCGGCCGTCTTCGCCGCGCCCACCGTCACCGGCCTCATCGAGCATTATAAGGTGACTCACCACTGCATGCTATTTATTTATTTATTTATTTATTTATACTTTGTTACAATATAGATATTACAATTAAACAATCTTAAAAACTATTGGAAATGTTGTAACTGGCGGCCTTATCACTACAAAGTGATTTCTGCCAGGCAACCAAACAAGTAGAAGATCATACAATCACAATATAGTTAAAACGCCTACTACTATCTATTGCCGATTGCCTACTAACTATTGCCTATTGCCTACTGTCTATTGCCGATGGCCTACGATCTATTGCTGATTGCCTACTAACTATCGCCGATTGCCTACTTACTACCTACTACATTCTTCGTCCTATATATTGCCTACTGCCGATTGCCAAATATTTACTACTTACTATCTACTATCTATTGCCAACTGCCCATTGCCTAAAGTTGAATATGTAACAGGGTGGGAAAGGTCAAAATATCATAACTTGATGCAGATTTTCTTCTTTGTTTAACATACAAAAATGGTCTTATGTACATGTTAGATGTTCGTTATGTCGGACTCATAGCTATTAAAACGCCACGGTATTCCGTCAGACCGCTATATGACAGAGTCACGTGTTATCTTGCACAAATGTCGGTTTTCCCTGGGAGACTCCGGTGTAAACCAGCCCAAATGAGTGTGAAGGGCATGGCACTACCACCTATGACTAAAATATTTGTTAACTAGTAACGACCACTTTTAAACCGTGCTTATGATATTCGCTATATATTATTCGAGACTCATGTTTAATGTACAAGCTGTGCCCGCGACTTCGCCCGCGTACAAAAGTGACTTTGACCCGCGCCAACATTTCAGCAAGTTCAACGTGATTCTTTAAATTGCCATAACTTTTTTATTTATTAACCGATTGACATGAATTAAACACTAAATGTTAAGGGAAGCTTACCACAATATATCATTGAAAACCCCATATAGATAGGATAAGCCATTTCTGAGATTAGCGTGCACAAACAAACAGACAAACAGACAAAAATTCCAAAAATAATTGTTTTGGGTTCTATTGCGTTATTAAAGGTCTCCTATAATATTTTTTCTCATATATCTTCCATGTACACACAACGACTCGTTACGTTTTTATTATATGTATAGATGTATTTGGCAGGACCCGGCGTGCGTGATGTTCTTCGAGCCGATGCTGACGGCGCCGCTGCCGCGCGCGCACCCCTTCAGCCTGCAGCAGCTCGCGCGCGCTGTCATCGTCTCGCACACCAACTACGACGGTCGGTACCACCGCCACCACTACCACTACCACTACCACCACTACCACCGCCTAACACCGCTATCACCACTGCCCAGCACCATTATAGGTCGCGTCACGGATGTTTAGCGCTGGACGAGAATAGCTGCTAACCGAAAAACACTATGGGGAACCAATCAACGCTTGCGCACCCGACGATCACGCGCCGTCTCCTTGATACCTTATTTTTGACTTCTGCGCAGGTTTCGTTCAGCGCTAAAGATTTGTGACGTTACTTATACTAATATCATTACCACGGATAGCCGTGGTATAGACCACCACCGCTAACAACGTTAGCAACGCTAACAACCACCGCCCCATCACCGTTATAACTATATTTTACAACCGTCATCATAAACATTACAACCACTATCACCACCACCATACCTCTGCTATAACCTACATAATAACACCGCCATTATAGGTCGCGGCACGGATATTTAGCGCTGAACGAGAACAGCTGCGCATCGGTACTATCGCGCTCATTTGAAATTGCTAATTGATTTGCAAAATACTATTAAATATTTATTTGTTATTATAAATGTGACCTCAAAGTAATTTAATTAACTATATTAGTAAATTTATGATAATACTAGCCGTTGCTCGCGACTTCGTCCCCGTCGATTACTTTTTCCATTATTTCTTCGCTCCTATTAGTCGCTGCATTATATAATGCTGATGAGGCTTTTAATATGCAAGTATGAAAATTCAGTTATTCAATAGAAAATTAAATATGTAATGGCTGTTATGATATTGTTAAATGTTTTGGGTTGTCTTATCTTTTAAGATAATATATAACAAGTTCATAATTTAATAATTTGACTACACATTCTTCATCTGTATCGGTTAAAAAACTTAACAACCGAGTATAACTTTACAAAAAAGAAAATGAAACTTAACAACCAAAGTTTACCAATTTCAACAAAACTTAATTTTAACGTAATTCAAAACTTTCTGAACGTGACAGTTCTCGCTCGCAAGCGGAGCATATACATATATCGCAAGCGGAGTTAATTACGAGCGCGATTGTACCGATGCGCAGCTATTCTCGTCCAGCGCAAAACATTCGTGACGCGACCTATACTAATATCCATGTCCATGTAATAAGTTGATTTGACCGCTCGCTGTCCTTCTGTCTGTACGATTGTCACTATAGCTGTATTTCATGATCGCGGACGATACCCCCGGGCGGGGGCGCGACGGAACAACGGGGGGTTTTAGTCGGTAGTGGCCCGTTAAAGGCGTATCAATAACGGGATTTTCTCTCACGAAAAAAAGGTTGTATTTCATGAATTGTGACAGTTTGGTAGAAGAAATTTTTCTAGATGATGTAATTATGATGGCATTATTAAAATGAACTCTAAATAACGAAATTAACATTTGTTCATCTTTATCGGGCCCCCAAATACGCCACATTTCATAGCATTTAAAATTAACGCTAAAAAATGAGCTGTATTGTTTTTTTTATTACGAAACTTGCAGTTAACGGGTGTATTTTTCTATATTAATTTGTAGTGAATGTGTATATGTATATATCGCGGCCGTCGCGCAGCTGCCGCTGCCGGGGCGGCTGCGCGCGTACCTCAAGGAGTACCACTACCGGCAGCGCGTGCGCGTGCGCCGCCTCGAGCGCGACCTCTACCACTGACCGCCGCCCGCCGAGCCGCTGCGCGCGCTCACGCACCTGCCCTACCGCTGACCGCTCACAGACACACACACTGACACTGACTATCTAGTGACTGACACACTGAGACACACACACACATATACACAAGCATGGACTGGCGCAGACTAGAACAGATTGCTGAGGACTGACGTAAACAGACATGGATTGACACCAACTGACATAAACAGACACGGACTTACACGGACTGTTGAAGACTGACATACACAGACGCGCTCATTGACACAGACACGCACGGATGGACTGACGCAGCTCAGCACAAACTCAGACTGACGTAAACAGACACAGACTACCAAAACCTGACAAGAACTGGAACACCGAAATAAAGTGATACGGACGGACACGGTATAGTACGGACTGCGGACTTGTAGGATTTCGGGATGTGAAAAGAAAATATAACTAGTAATTATTGTTTTAATATCTTCACAATTAGTCACACGATAACAACAAGATGTCTGCTACGTTACAATCGAAAATAAAAACATAGACTATAGACAAGCACAGTGGCGCCCTCAATGGATTGTGTTCCATTTCTTACAGGACTGATTAAAAATGAAATAAATCTTTTATTGATAGTAAAACTTAAGAGACGTCAAAGGACAACAGGAAGGATTAGAATTCCTTTATTTTCAAAAAGTAGTCTTCGTCTGTTTTTGCAACACGCGAGAAGGAACTACGTTCGCATAATAAAAAATTGCATCACATACTGATTTATTATATTAGAGGTCTAAATGATATGCGTTAATTACTTATGTGGAAAACAGTTATTATAATATTATTATATCTGAACGATCTCTAACTAAGAAACATATCGTCCGTTAATGAATACACGACGACAAACTGACACGAATTGACACAGTCTGACGTATTAACGAACACTGACACACTGACTTTGACTCAATATATACATATACCACGGTCAGAAACTGACAGTCTCAAAATTGACACACAGGCTCACACAGAAAACCTGTCTGTCTTCAAGTTGTCAAAACAAATATCAATACAGATAGAAGCGAATAAAACAATAAACTTATGATTGAAAATTCAAACGCCACTCAAATCTGAGTGCTTCTCAATAAGATTTGGCAGGTTTAAATTGAGAACTCGCACGGTATGTTCACTTGAGAAGTACATAAATCGATTAACGCAATTATTTTTACAAAATATCTCACAAAAATTCATAAATTAAGTCGTGATATTTTTCTTCTACTACGGACTGGTTTATGGAATTTTCTACTGTTAAGATACTTTGTATAATTCAATGTGTTCATTGAATTCTGTAGCCGTCTGTACGTAAATTTGTTTTATCGTTTGAAAAAATAACACAAACGAGTTGAGAAACTCTGACACCCACTGACATATAAAAACAAGTATTGCCAGCGCAAATTAATTTATCGAAACCTACTTACAAAATAACTTGTAGCTATGTTACTACTTATTAGGGTATATGCACATAATTTCAAAATAAATGTTTTTTTTTTATATTTATTGCGACAAAGGAAACCTGTATTATAATTATTAAATAAATTTATGACAGTAAAATAAATTGTGAAATTTAATCTTTAAAAAAGTCTAGAACACAGTGACGTCATCGTTGTACATGAGAGAAAGACATGAAACGGTTTCGGGTCAAAATCTTTGTTCGCGTCACCGTGAATGACGTCACTTCCGTTAAGGCGTTTAGAAATAGCAGTCATTTTAATATACTTTAACGGCCAAATACTCAAACGCAAATGAAATGTAAGCACGGCTCAAGTCTGTTTGGCGAAGTGTCTTTTTGGATCCATTTGAGTCTTGCTTAAATTTTTTTTTAAATTTCGCCGTAACTTATAGCCGTAAATATTCATTTAATTTTTTTTAAGTTATGTATTATAGAAGTGTTTAAAATTGAAAAATAAAAACCGTGCATATACCCAGTTCTACTATTTCGAGTGATATTAATGTATCGTGTTGTTGCTCGTTTTTATTATTCTAATTAACTATATTACGATGCAGTAGAACCTTTTTTAGTTGAACTTATATATTTAAGTTGCATTATCAACTCGGCAGTGGTGTTGCCGTATAAAACGATTTTTTTATTCAACAGGGTTACTAGCCACTTAATATTGTCTAATAATGTAAAATTAAATATGTCTATATTTAACCACTATATAATATAGTAATAGTTAAATTAAGAATTCAATTTCAACAGAGAAGAACGGCCAAGAAACTGAGTGTTGTCCTTTTAAAATAAAAATTACTATGGGGAAGAGAAATTGCTTAATTTGCTTATATCAAATTTTAATGTTTTAAAGGGGCTAGAATCCTAGCAGCGGGGGCTTAGCGTTTTCAACTAAAAGGGGTTCTACTGCAGCAAATAAAATAAAGAAAGATCCTAGATTCCTATTCTTTTCAAAGAATAAACTGCATTTTTATAAGAATTCTAAAATTACTATTTTTCAGTAGTACCAAGTAAATTGTATTTATAAAATGATTTATTTATAGGATTATTATTAAGGTGCACCGCGGGCCAAAATTATTGGTAGACTTTTTTTTGCTTTTTTGTCAAAATATGTTTCAAAAAAATCTAAATTTTGTGAGACTCGGTCGGATCTCGTTTTTTTACATGTACATGTATAAAACTAGTTAATTGATGAATCAAAATAATTTCGGTGTCTTTTTGGACAATTATGAGATTATTCTAAATCGGACATTACGCAATGTGTCGGACGATTGTTTTGGCACGCGGTGTAGTACTGTTACTAGAGTAATATTCTGTAAATATATATATTTAAGGATGAAAAACGACAGTATGGTTTATAAAAATATTTTTAAATTTACAAAGATACTAATAAAAAAATATTTTCTCAAATCGTTTTAAAAAAATATTTTTATAAACAATACCAATTTTGGCTTAAGCTAAGTATTGTATAAATATTTTATTTGTAACTTTATGTATACTTTATTAATAAAAAATGATTTGTAGAGATTTTTTGTATGTTGCCAGTGAACTTGCAATTTCGTTACGTTGGCACTAACTGTTAAGTTTTGGCGTTAAAAAATTTGTAAAATTCTAATAAATTCAAATAAAGGAATTGCATTTTTAAAATACATATTGGTTGTAAAAATAAATTGTCTATGGAATAAGTAATCTGTGCTCATGTCAAAATATTTTTGCCGCCATAAAATTTTCAAGCGTTGTCTCTGTCACACTAATTATTTAACACTTACGATAGACAAAGATAAGTATATTCGATTAAATCCAACTGTCAAACTGTAATATGTAAATCTATAGAGTTTTAACTAATAACTTGTATTATTAATTATGTAATCGGCGCGAAGCGTACAAATTATATGGAATAATAGATTTATTTTAAACATGTTGTGTTTTATTTTTTCACTATCCTGTTTATTGTTTATTTCAAACGAGCTGTTGTCCCCGCAGTTCTATTATTATGATTTTTAAGTTAAGTATTAGTAAACTTTAGCGTAATTATTAAACTAATTTCTTCTCAAATCAGCAGTTTGGTTTTCGGCGAGGTAGGTCTACAAATTATGCTGTAAACGACTTAACTAGCCACATTATCGGTAATCTGGACAACAAGAAAGCCACTATTGGAATATTTTTGGACTTAGCTAAAGCGGTGTCAAATACCGTGTCCATACCCATGCTCCTGAGGAAACTTGAAAGAACTTGAGGGCGTTAGAGGATTGCCTCATCAATTACTTAATGGCTACCTTTCAAACAGAAAACAGGTTGTCAAGATTGGACTGGAAACTAGCTCTGAGTCTACCATCACCCGTAGGTGACCGTAGTGTACCCCAGGGTAGTGTATTAGGACCCACATTATTCTTAGTTTACATTAATGAGCTTTGTAATCTTTCACTACCCAACGGGCATGTTGTAACCTTCGCTGACGATATGGCTCTTGTTTTTAGTGGTACTGACTGGACTAGCACAAAACAAGCAGCTGAAGCTGGCCTTTCTAAAGTAATGATATGGTTGAATGAAAACGTCCTACCCTAAATTGAGAGAAAACAAAATTCTTAACTTTTTCCCTGTACAAGTCCACGCAGCCGAAGAACCTCACCATAGTTGCTCATTCATGTCAAACCAACGACGATGCAACATGTAATTGTACACCATTAACAAGTACTGCCACAATCAAATATCTAGGAGCTCACTTGGACAATCAACTCAATTGGAAGCAACACATTCAAATATTGTCGTCCCGTATTCGTAAGGTTATGGTGATATTTAAAACACTTCGTTCGATAGCTGAACAAGATGTTTTAAAAAAGGTGTACTACGCAATATGCCAATCAATCTTAAGCTACTGTATCCAATCGTGGGGTGGGGCACACACACACACACACACACACACACGCACACACGCACACACGCCAACACGCACACACACACACACTAGATCGTCATTAGATCGTATTTTTTAAGTTTTTTTCCCCTTTCATATTTTTTAGTTTGTAAGGTCTGGTGAGGAAGGCGTCGATCGCCTCTAACACAGGTTGTGTAACCTAGTGGAAGCGATCGTCGTAATTCATTCAATGTAATATTCTATATTTAGTGTGCTCAATAAACAACTTTTATTTACTTTATTATATTCAGTTAAATAGATTCTTGTTCGAGTCGATTTAATTAACATAACATTGACGACCGCTTGGCGCAGTGGTAGCACAAATGCTTCCTGCGCGAAGGGTCGTGGGTGCGATTCCCCCACCGGAAAAATATCTTGTAATTTAAATTTGTATTTTTTGTGGTGTTCTGGGTGTTGCTTTGTATTGTATGTATGTATTTATAAATGAAAAGTATGTATATGTAATTTATTCCGTTATCTAGTTGCCATAACACAAGCTTCTGCTTAGCTTGGAACTAGATGGCGCTGTGTATAAATGTCGTGAAATATTATTAATCCCCATTACATAGTATAAAACAAAGTCGCTATCCCTGTCTGTCTGTCTCTATGTATGCTTTAGATCTTTACGTGGAGTTTTTTTTAATAGATAGAATGATTCTTTTATATTTTTTCATTTATATTAGGTTTACGTAGTTGTTACGGTACCGAGTACCGACCGCGGGTTGACAAAAAAGCTGTGAACGTTGTGTATATACATACATTCTGTAGTTGCAACCGTGCGAAGCAGGGGCGGGTCGCTAGTTATTTATAAATAAATAGTCACTCTAATCGAAAAGTGATGAAAGATAACTATAAATATTTTTTAAATCCTAATTCAACGATACCCCACTTGATATATTTTGATGATTTTATTTTTTTTTCATTTTCACAATATGGCGTTTTATTGTCGCCATTTTGATTTTTCATAAATTCCATGTCTTTAGTGACATTCGCAGGACTAATAGAAATCGATTGACGCATGAATCATAAAAATCAGCCCAGGCGTTTAGTCTGTATAGTGCTTCAAAGGAACAAACATACATACATAGACTGATGAACGGAGGACAAAGGAGGGTAATGTACCCCCCTTTGCGGCGCGCTGTCGGGTAATAAGTAAAGAAAAGAAGTAAAAGTATTTCAAGGCTTCGAAATAAAAACACACTGTATCTAACATCGTCTTTATTACATCAATAAATTATAAAGTTATAGACAATATTACCATATCATAGATTACAGAAGCGAATGCAACCAACACGCCCGCGTACGGACTAACTTAAAGCTTACCTCGTAAGTTAAAATCTACGAAAAATTCACTTACAATTACAATATTGATTGATTATATAAAGAATTTTCCATAGATTCACATAAAATATTAATACTGACGATACAAAAATGCGTACAATACCGTGGCGAAGCTACCATTCGGCCGATTTCTACCAAATGGTAGAAAAATAAATTAATACGGAATGCATTTTCTACGATAACTAATGTTAACTACACATTTACATTTAGCCTTACTTAGCAACAAAACATCAATAAATAATTGTTATTTTATACAAATATTACTTAAAAATCGAATTTCATTGGCAAGAGTAAACAATTGTCCGTAATAATATTATAATTGTATGAATACAATTAAAGAATAAAATAGTAGAATGATTAAAAATTAGGAAAGAACTAAAAATATATAATGTTACAAAGACGAAATTAATAATATTTAAAAACTTATATATTTCTTAATATGTCGTCCATTGGATTTGATTATTTTATACGTAATAAATACAACTAAGTAAGAAGAGATTAAAAAGACATTATATAGTTAATGTTCTCGTTTCAAATAATCAAAAATAAAACAAAAAGACATTTAGGCCTCTGACAGCTTACGTTTTTTTATTTAGATTATAGACTTACCAGCAAAAAATAATTACTATGCCAACATCCAACTTATATCTCTGAGTATATAACTTATATCTACGGGGTATTATGTATATCTAGTGTAACGCTATTATATAAAATTGAGGTTTAAATATAAACTTTAGGAATAAACTGCTCCTCTCCGGCTTATCCATTTATTAAATTAAAAAAAAACTACAAGTAACTTAAATAAGGTAATAATATACAATAATAATGTTTTAAAATAATTTGTACCGGTAAAAATATAAATCTACCATAAAAAGGCAACACTAAACTTATTAGCTACAAAATATTGCCATCCTTGTACAAAAAAATAGTAAAGGATGTTTTTTTTTTCTCTAAATATTAGGCCGTGACTACATTCAAATTATGCGAATACATAGATTAAATATATTAAGAAATTTTATATTTTAGGCAGTGTTTAAGATATGGAAGGTCGCTAGATGCCAACTTAAAGGGGATTTTAAAATTTTATTTAATTACAATACAAAAAATGTATAGAAAATTGTATATCTCGGGTCTTTTGTGTGTGATGTTATTTAATTTTAGTTTATAAGTTGTCTATTTAAACCTAGTTTCAATAAAAATTGTAAATATGGTAAGTTCGGATTTCGTTGATGTCAATTATTTTTCTTACTAAGGGTATGGTTATACTGTCATAAGATGTTAGTGTGATCTTAAATATATTCCATGAAAAAGTATACAATAATACAATAATATAAAAAATCTTTTATTTTTGACCTTTTTACAATTTTGACGCAAAAATAACAGTGTACCTATAATTTTGACTTGTATGTCTGACATAGCTCCCAAATGTATGAACATATTTGATTCCTTTTTTTAAATGCAGAGAATAAGTCCAAGATGTCAGTTCAGTAAATTTATCTCTGACTATGAGTGTCAAATGAACTGTCTCCACAAATTAAATTATAGTATTAAACTATTTACTTATTTAAAATCCAAGATGGCCGCCGCTATACATAATTTTGTCTGTTCTTTTGGAGATAGTACTTTTTCCATGGAATATAATTAAGAAATGCCTTGTTAATGAGTACTCAGTGCAGAAACGGTGTATTTCTCGTACATTTCTTGGCGCACGCGCACTTCCGCACTATTTCTATATCTTTGGTATACCGGGTCCCGTCTGCGCATACTAGACGAATCTGAAAAGAAAAAGTTATTTTAAAATGTACTCATAATTTCATAACAATAATTCACATAATATGTGAGATTGCTATTAATTCACGTGGTCATGTACTTCCCAAATAAAAGGTAATTTTTGTTATTTCTAAGCTATCTTTGTTTAGTTTCTTAGCAGAATTCAGAAATCAATTTTAGTGATAAGGCCGCCATTCACATTTGCATAGTATCTTGTAATGTTCGGATATTTGTTCTTTCCTTTGTACATGTGACAAAGAACAAATGAAAAGTGTTTACTGTAAGTACACCTTTATCTCAAAGCGGTGAAATCCTTATACAATACTAGCTATTGCCCGCGACTCCGTCCGCGTGGATTTTCATAAACTTTTTTATAAACTTTGACCCTCGCTAACTGTTGCAACTAAGCTTTAAGTGTACTAAGCTACCTGCACGCCAAATTTCAAGCGTGTAACTTAAGCGGTTTGGATTTTTCATACAATAGGATTTTCCCCCCAATTCCCGGTCCCGAGGGAATTTCGGGAATTCCTTTCTTAGTGCACCTCCACGGTACCTAAGCTACGTCGCGTTACAATATTTATTTATTCACGCTTTGTTACAATGTACATACTTAAAATTAGTTTTGATATATTATAAGTAACAGGCGACCTTATCACTTAAGAGTGATCTCCAGGCAACCCATATTTAGTAGAGAGTAAAAAGAAAATAACAAAAGTAAATCAGACGGCGATATGCAACGTATTCTTTAACACATTGTGTAGAATATAAACTAATTATACATACAAAACATAAAAACGTACATACATACATCATATAGGTTAGTTATATAATTATTCATTTTTCATTCATTTTTTAATTTTAATCAGATAAAAACCCGTTATCGACGTCGCAGTAATGTCACGTAACTCACCTTTCTCTTCTTAGTCTTCCTGGGCGCGCAGCACTGCGCCTTGCCGCAGGGGTTACTGCCCGCCCCCCCCGCCCCGCTCACGCACCTCGCGCCGCGCACCGCGCGCCGGGAGCGACATGAACCCTCCGTTATGAACTCGCGAGTCGCCTCCTGTAAAGTTAATTGACGCTTAACGACTACACATGGTAGATAACAGGTTTATTATTTTGCTGTAAATTCATTAATGACAGTACAGAATTGGAGAAGTAGTCATGTATAGTTACATCATAGTAAAGGAATCGACTTTTCACTTTTCACAGCGTTTTCTAATTATAGAGCATAATGCGACATTAATATCAATGTCAAATTAAAGAAAAACTTTTGTTAATTATCTGTTAATGCACATGTCATTTGCACGCATCAAGCGAAAGCACTACTTTTGAGAGCACTCGATATATGAATAATAAAGAAAGATGTAATTGAGTTAAACAAGAGTTTTTTTTATGATTAATTAAACCTGTGTTGCCAGATGGGGCTATTTAGCGCCGATTGGGCTATCTTCCTTACCGAGCGGCGATATTTTTTTATCCGCTGGCTACAGGTAGCCGATTAGGCGATATTTTTTTTCAGAAATATTTAATTAAAAAATCATTTTGATGCAGTAAAGTAACTTTAACACCAACAATAGTTTTATGTATATGTTATAGCATGGATTTTAAAACGTTAACTGTCTCGCAAAATATACATTTTATATATAGGTACATAATTTTATGTCAAATCAGAGTACTAATTAGTGGGGCTATCTCGGGGCTACACGAGCTCTGGCGGGGCGGTTCGAGAAAAAATATTCTGGCAACACTGAATTAAACAGCCATTTGACTACGATCCTGCCTGATGAAGCGTGATGCGGTCTAAGTTCTAACATGACTGCTTAAGATATGCCTATTTACCCTAACCTTGAAGATATCTAGGTTATACTCACTTGTTATAAATAATAATCATTTTTTAAATATAAAATGCCTTTAAAGACGCAGAAAAAATTTTGAAAGTTTATAATAAAATGCCAACATAGGTATAGCTATACTATGTAGGTACCTTTCTGCACGCTGTCTGTGGTGGGGAAGCAGCCGGCGCACGCTCAGGTTTCGCTGGAGCGGCTGGAAATTTTACAGTGTCATTAGTAAATCTATTACATACATCTCGTAGAGGTAATCTTACCAGTTGTGCCTCATTGGTTGATCATGTTTATATCTATATATCTATCTTGGAAGAGTTAACAAGTTATCATTTATTTAGGATACTTTATATTTGACGTGGTTATACTTATGGATAGAATTAGGTCTGGATGGTTTATATTATATTATGTACATACTAGCTGTTGCCCGCGACTCCGTCCGCGTGGACTTTCATATAAACTTTGACCTTTCCTTCCCTCCCTCTGTTCAGTTCTTAGGATGCCAACATATCTTTTCTAAAACTGCTTGAA
>JADANM010006871.1:2171705-2181932 GCA_026213755.1 Eurema hecabe | reverse complement strand
ATGGGTTCTTTCTTCTTTTTTTTATTGCACGTAGGTACTATGACATACCTACGATCTTTTTACGATCAATAAAAAATAAGTTTATATGGATCTACTTATAAAGTTTTTGTGTTTTTTTATGTAAACTTTGTTAAGTAACTTACAATTAATTAGAGCTCATTTGATAAAATAAACATTATTTTTTATTTGGGAAATAGGTAGGTACTAAAAGTGTATGTGCTCGATATTCATTTTATTTTGATATTTTCGTGTATTTATGTATCTACATGTATATCATTTACACAATCATTACCAAAAAATTAGGATTGCAGTTAAAACTTATTAAAACTATTATTACTATTTGTTCGAAACATTGATTACGTATCAATAAATTTATCAAAGTAACATTTGGGAGATTTAAAAATGCTTGCAACATTATGCACACATAATTAGTGCTATCCGTACACAAAAGTCAAAGCCTCACGCACACATTGAAAGCGACAATTGGCGTCAATATTAGTTAAGTGACGTTCCGTCTATATTATTCTTTTAGTTTAAGCACTATTAGACATATTTATTCCTGCATACACACTACATTTGAATTACTGTTCTTAAATAAATGAAATCCAAAACATGGAAAATCAAATTGTCTCTAAAATAGAGTTAAAGTATCACACACACACACACACATTCATGTTCATCAAAGTTTCTTGGCGTTCTTCTCTGTAGAAACTGATTTCCGAACCGGTGGTAAAAGAATGTTTTTTAATACCATGATGATTCAAACGTGTTACTTTATTTAGCCAATGAAAGGCAAATTGGTCTAGTTAAAGCATTAAAACATAATGAGCTATAAAAATGTTCACTAAAAAGACTCGCAATCGTCTCAAAATTAAGAGGCATGTTTACATTTCCTCAGATCGCTTTGTTTAAGAATATACACTCTAAAATTTATTAAAAAGGCCTATTAAGGCCGAAATGTACGATAAATGTGGAAACGGAAGGAGGGTAGACGGCGGGAAGCGCGGCCATCTTACCGGAACCGAGCACAGCTAATGAGCTTTGTTTGAAGTTCCAATTTCAAAAAGGTCTCCGTAAGATTTAGATAGGTTATATTATTCGTATATGAGTTTCAGCGCTTAGAAATGCTCAAATATTTTATCCCGATATTGTGACAAATTCAACCGTTCGTAAACTTTGCTCGTGTGCTTCTAATATTTAGGGCAAATTTGTTGTTGTAGTGAAAATCCCAAATAAAGCTTTTCAGATATTTTCACAATTTTTTTCTAATATAACTAATCTCAACGGTAACATAAAAAAAGATGATATGAGGACCCCTGCATCCTTATGCTTGAGATTTGTTAAATGTTCGTAAGTTTGTTGGATTGTCACGGGAATGCGTGAATGTATTAAGTTGAAATTATAATCTCTCAAAATTTTAAAGCAACGTAAATAAAAATACAACCTTTTGTGACGTAAAATACGTATTCTTTTAAACTCTCAACAATTGATAGATTGTTTCTCACTGAAAGAAGTTCTACTTGTAAAAAAAGAAATATATCGGAACAATATAACACACGGAAGCAACATTATTATGTTGCTAGATTTACGGTTTAATACGCGAAGATTTTATCAATATTATACACTAGCTGTTGCTCGCGACTTCGTCCCCGTCGGGTCTATTTCTATTATTATGTTATAGTGAGACATAGATACTGTCGCGGACTTTTTTTAATAATTCTTTCATACATAATATTTTTGTATCTTGAACCGTTTTCGCAGCGCACCCAAAGATAGCCCTCAAAGATTTATTTATTTATTTATTTATTTAACACTTACAACTATTATTACAGAAAAGATGAATAATAGTCCCCGTTTTTTCCATGTTTTTCATTATATCTTCGCTCCTTTTAGTCGCAGCGTGATGTTATGTAGCCTAAAGCCTTCCTCGATAAATGGTCAATTCAATAAAAAAATAATTTTTCAATTCGAACCAGTAAATCCTGAGATTAGCGCGTTCAAACAAACAAACAAACAAACAAACAAACTCTTCAGCTTTATATATTAGTATAGATATAGATTGCAAATATCGGTAGAAAATTTAATGTTCAATACTTGTCTTGCCACCTGAATTGAAGAAATAGAATTTAAATTCGCTTTCTAAAGAACGGCTTGTATGTATATTGTTCAAAACCCCCATAACACAGTAACAGCATTCCCCGCCCGCCCCCGGGGACATTTCCAATTGCACTAAAATTATTCATGCAAAGGGGAAAGTACGAATTGAAAATGAGGTTATTTTTCTATAGAGAACTTGGAGAACATTTTATTATGCACGATAAGTCTTCTTTTTAAGGGACAAAATAAGCTTTTGGTAATAAGGTTACTAGAATGTAGTATGTAAATATTTCTATTTTGGATTATTTTTTGAGTATTTATATATTTTGTCGACCGCTTGGCGCAGTGGGAACACAACTACTTTCTGCGCGAAGGGTCGTGGGTTCGATTCCCACACCGGAAAAATATATTTGTAATTTACATTTGCATTTTTCTGGGGTCTGGGTGTTGCTATGTATTGTATGTATGTATTTACAAAAGAAAAGTATGTATATGTAATTTATTCCGTTATCTAGTTGCCATATCACAAGCTTCTGCTTAGCTTAGAACTAGATGGCGCTATGTATAAATGTCCTGAAAATATATAAAACAAATAAAGTTGACCGTATTGAATAGGATCTTACTCCATATTGGTGACCCCATTTTTATCATTCAAGTAAGACTTTCAGAGGACAATCTATTTCCCTTCATGCCTTACTTTGTTTCAACGTCCAAACGGGGGTATAATAATCGTCACGAATGTTTAGCGATTGACGACAATAGCTGCGCATCGGTAGAATCGCGCTCGTAATTGACGTATTAGTGCGAGAAAGACAACACGACTGGGACAACCAATCAACGCTCGCGCACTCGACGATCACGCGTCCCGCGCGCCGCACCGCTACCTCAATACCTTATTTTTGACTTCTGCGCAGGTTTCGTTCAGCGCTAAAGGTAATTGACGGTTACTATACCTATTGTTATAAAAATTCTTTCTTTTGGCGATAAGTACCTATAGCTCAATATATACAAAGCCTATTGATTTCTCCTCTCGCAAATAAACAAACTGCTCTTGGGGATTACTAAAAGTTTTTATTTGTCTTAAATTTTCGAAGTTTAACCTTTGAAAAAGTCACAACTCTCCCTCGGGGAAGGAAAGTCATGCTTTTGTTTCAGCGCCATTTTGAAAATGGCTGCTTGGTCAAATGTCAAATTGTCAAGCGAAGAAAGTAAATAAAAGAGATCTTTTTCTCTCCTTTGAAAAATTTTAAAGAAATAAGTTTTAATTCTTTAAGTCTACTTAAACAATACTAATGTAATGACATGTTAACATGATATTCTTAAAAATCTAATAGTGCAGACTTTTGGAACAAATATGTTATTTTTAAGTACTAAGACCAAATTAGGCTACAAATGCATAGAGATATTGTTTATGTTATTTCTAATAGAGCTTTATCCTTCCTTATGTTCCAAGATATAAAGGGTTAAAGTTTGTCAGTATCGCTGAAACTACGGTCTAGCGAACCTAATTTTATTGACCTTAATAAACCTATTGAAAGCTACACTATTCGGGATTATCCAAACGCTGTATATAAATTCAAAATATTAAAAAAATGACATTTTACTTAATGCAAATACCACCGGCACACCTAAAGACATATTTAAAATTCTTCCAACGTCTACAATTTGCGTGTCTGGTAGAGAAAATGGGAAAACTGCGGTATCCTATTGACCCTCGCGTTATTGTTCTGTATTGGCACGGTAATTGATACGATTTTTTTACAACTTTACTGGGGGAACATAAAAATTCTATTGGTAAAGATGGGTACCTGAGCAAAGGGAGCATTATCTCAAAATAGTTTCAACTTCATAGTTTTCCTTTCCGTGTCAATATTTGGATGAAGTATTTTGTATACCTACTAACCTATTATCTTATCTGCCTGCATAGCAAATTTCAATTAATACCATTCAAAAGTTATTGTGTGAAAGAGCAACAAACAAAGTAACATATATTCTAACAAATTTCGCGTTCATAATTCTAATTGGTCTGATTGAACATTATTATTAACATTTGTATAGAATCTATATATTAAAGAAAGTCGTGTTAGTTACACCATTTATAACTCGATAACTGCTCTACTGATTTGGCTGAAAATTGGTGGGGATGGAGTTTAGAACCAGGAGAAGGACATAGGTTTTTATCCAGTTTCCAGGGGAATATATTATTTTATGAAATACATTTTTTTTGGGAAGTCAACGGGGACGGAGTCGCGGGCAACAGCTAGTGTTAAATAACGCTCAGATGAAATAGAGGTAAATTCTATGAGCGATTTACTAAAGCGATTTAATAAAATTCTTCTTAATTCTAGAAACATCTGAATAGATGAAAAATACATCGAAATGTATGCAGTAAAAACCGCGGGACATAGTTAGTGTTTATTATGTTAATATTTTAAAGGAGTAAGTTTTAAACTGCCACGAAAAATGTGTGTACCGATAAGGTGGTACAATCGAATACAAAGGTATAATAAAACATTAAAAATTATAATTACACTAAGGTTTTCTTTGATTATTTAAAATGATGGAAAACAATATTAAAACCATCTAACCAGCGACTAAAGAGTGTTCATTAATATGTTATTGGAACACGGTTTCTTATTTATTAAATAAAGTTTGTAAAATAATGATATAATTAGTTATTTTCAAAATATCATAGCATGTCTAGTTCAATGTGTTGATATATAAACTATACATATTTTTTTAACAATTCCTAAGAAAAGAGAAGAAAAATGTGCATATTAAAATACGTCTGTAGGCGAGCATATTTCGTAAAAGCTCTGAAGCTCTCGACTAAACTTATTCTGCGCCACGTTCCCTTTACATAATGCATCGCAAGGCGCTATCACCGGTTTAATATTTAACATATATATGACTAGCTTTTGAAACCTACCTACATACTGAAATACATAATTTATTTTATTATAACAAAAGTTTTGAATCTTTGACGCAACTATAACTCTTTAAAGCCTCCGTGACCCCTAAATTATTCCAATTAACTAGCTATCTATAATGAACACTACTCTTCGTTAATTGAAAATGTTTTAGTATTTTAACTTCACAATGGAAAGTATCAACATACTTACTATGTATACCCGATATATTTTGTCTCCTTGAAGTCTTGTAAAAATATACATAAGAAGGTTGCAAGGTAAGACGTTATGAAACACTTCTAAATACAAAATTTGTCAATATAATAATTGTCATTGTTTCGGGCTCATTAAGTTAGAGCATCGATATAGAATGCTGACGGGGCTGCGGAAGAGTCCGCCAGAGCACCCGTGACTCCGTCAATACGCGGAAGAGTGGAACACCGTGGGGTTTTAGTCGGTTTGAGTCCGACATAACCCCCCCTCACCCCCGGGACGGTAGGCATGCGTGAGCATTTCCCCACGGAAAAAAAAAATCGATATAGAATAATCTTGACCATCGGAGGTCGTTGGTAATGTGTCTCATTGATCTCTATTTTTAAATAGACATAAAAAAATATTTATTTTGTACAAATATTATATGTATTACGCAACAAATAATTACATAAAAATTAATAATATTGGTCTGTTGACTTAAATGATGCATCTCAATCCTCTTATAAGAATACGTTTGATAACAGTCAAAACAAAGTCCTTTACTAATAAAAGCTTTAATACAAGCAACGCCGGGAGCGAAGTACAGTGCGTGTCCCGAGGGAGTGCTCTTTGGAGTGTCTTTGAGCGACCCCATGTACGCGCCAACGACTTACACTGCGGGCCGAAATATGAGGTCACTGGATTGTATAAGCTCTTATTTAATTTGCAATGTTTCATATTTTGCAATGTTTTCTTCGATTGAAATCTTACAATGCAATTTTAAGATATCTTTACTTAATTGAGCTGTTTGTACTTCGAACATATGCTTAGGTTGGTTGGGGTAAAGCTTTGTGACGTCATCCTAACTTCAATATGGTGGAACAAACTAGTGATTGATTGTCTCTGGATCTTGATTGGTTGAACTTGTTTTGCACCTATTAAGGCTCAAAATTCTGATGATAAGTACACAGTCGGAATCGTTATTCGCACTTAATTTAATATTTAATATGTAAAGTACAGAAGAATAAATAAAAAAAATACACTAAAATTATTTATGCGTAATAATCCCTACCAAGCGTGGCGCTATGTATTAATAATTTTTACAGTTTTATCAAAAGTTGAGGGCGTAGTACTTTTTACCATACAATAATAGAAGGTCATTAATAACTTTTCATAACTTATTCGCTCTTATAGTTCTAAAATAATAAATTCTAAAAAATAATATTGCATGAGGTGTCCCAATGCTCGTGTCCCACGGTGCACACTTAGCAGTGTAGTGTTCACTAAACGCGGTCCTTTGTGGCGGATATCGAAGCCTGATGGAACTACTTGCTGGTACATACACGCTTTATGCATAACTTCGTGTTAATCAGGGCGTTTGTGCGCGTCTGTAACTTGTGCTTTTAGGGTTAATGGTTTATTGGTTTATCGCATTAATATAATAAAGTTAAGGACTTATTAGACATAATACTCCAAAAAAAGAATGTCTAAGATAGATTATATAGTTACAACAACATTACTACATATACAATATCGAATTAATTCGAATAGAAAATTTCTGAATCACATTATAATTTTTTAAGACTTTGAACTTGTCAATGAATGATCTTTCCTTCGGTAAAGCAAAATAGCAACGCACCCACATCACATCGAATTTAGACTTCGAACTCCGACAGGATTTAAGGTCTACTTAACTGTTTCCTGAAACAATAATGTTGATTTTTTATGAGTTAAGATGTCCACACTCCGGAACAGCGCGGCCCGTTCTCAGCACATTAATCATTGTCACCGGCTAGGGCCGAAGATTTGGTCAAACGCTAGTGATAGACCCACTAAATGTCGATATTCCTATAACTTTTATATTACTAGTTCTATTTTATGTTACTACTTATGTATTAATAAAAATGGAATGAATATCATTATATATATACCTATATATCCATACTATACCAAAATATTATAAATAGGAAATTGTGTCTGTCTGTATATGTCTTTCTTTCACGGCAAACGGAGCGACGAATTCACGTGATTTTTTAAATGGAGATAGTTGAAGAGATGGAGAGTAACATAGGCTACTTTTTGCTCCCTTCCTAACCCCCCACTTCCCTCAAATGGGGGGTGGAAGTTTGTATGGAGCATTCCGCAATTTTCAAGGTACGAATCTAAAATTGGTATGCTGATCATTGAGTCTATGAGTACCGAAAAAATCGCACTATCATTTTTTTTAAGACTTATACTCCGATTTTAACGCGTATTTGAATCGAATATATTTGTTCGTATTTTATTTCCATGTAAAATTTAATATAAAACAATTATTGTAATGGGAGAGACTGCTGACACACTGTAGAGTGATTTATTTTTTGTTATTGCGTTAGCTACCATAACGATTTAAAAGTTTTACAATAAGTAGGTTAAATAAAGAGAAATTTTTGCCTTTATTCAATATATTATAAGTATATATTTTAACTTTACTTTTGTTTATTTATTAATAAACAATTTTTCGATACTTTGTTTCAATCTTGATTAACTGATTGTGTGTATTTTGAGTTGGTCGCATAGTTTTTTGTTTTTTTGCACCCACCATCATTGTAAGATGGCGGACTATCATACGTTTCTAGCGAAATGAAATGTCACTTCTAATGAAACGCCATTTCTTGACGAAGATTTTCTGAGGGAGGATGGTACTACCCTGAGCGAACCAGCATGTTTTTTCAATGTGGTGGTTACTGAACCACAGTTAAACATAAGCGCGTTTAAGCCAAACTCTATAGCATTATATAATTATATAGATTTTGTACGTCCACTAGAGCACAGCATAATATACCAATTCTTTTTAAAGGCACACTAAAAACTCACATTTTTAAATGGTTATGTGAAATTAAAACAACATTGAAACATTAGCGTCATTCCGTTTGAAATGTATTGCAATGTTGATTCGCGCTAATGAAACTATGTCAAGTTGAAATTTAATTTTAAATGAACGTTGAAGCTTTTTAAAGTTGTTAAAAACAGTTGGATTTAGCTGAAACCAAGGAAAGTTTAATTAAAATAACGGCAGCGGTTCTTAAATTTTTGACAAGCGCGGACCACTTTTTAAGCTTACAGAATCTTTAAAAATATTGTAATCTTCTATTGGTTGGTTTTAAGTAGTTGATTCCGACTCGTGCTTGTATTTATATTGGAAAATTTAATACAGACTATGTAAATAATAAATCAGGGATCAAAATAATGGTTTCGATGCGTTTTAAATTTAAACAATTAATCAATTTTCTCCTTACGATACTATAAAATTAAACCCGTTGTTTGGAACTTCGAATGTATAATTACATTTTGTAAGAGTTACAGCATTAAGTACCTGCTAGTTAATAATATGTTTGTGGACCCTTGCCAAATATATCATAGACCCAACATTAAGAAACCCTGGTCTCTGAGAATTTATTACATCTGTAAAGACTGTCTAGGATTACTCGCTTAGAGCTGGAGCAGTTTTGATTAATTGCGTAACTACCGATATTACAGCGCACATTATCTTGGACAGTTTGATAAACTTTTATATAAAGTTTTTTTTTTAATTTAAACTTAATGTAATTTTAAATGTGTTCATGCTATCATGAGGAACACTTTTTCATATTTATTTGCAAAGAGTCATATGATATATCTAATACTATATATAAGCTAAGTTACCTATATTATTTAAAGCATCTTAGCCGCATTGAATTCCGATGTAGCTAGCATGCCAACAAAAAAACCTAAACCTTAGGGTCTAATTTACCTATATATCAAATTTCAGCCAGATCTGTTGGTTAGTTTTTGCGTGAAAGCAATAAACATGCTTACATACATGTAAATAAATATATGAAAATGGCTTTTAATTACCGATACGATAAAAAAACACATAAAAATCAGTTGCGTAGTTTTAAAGGTGGGCCCGTGCCCAATTGACAAATTGACCGTAATTGCTAAGTATGCATAAATAAAATAAAATGTAGCATAGGGCTACACGGAAGAAAGCGATTTTTTTATACTTTATAATGAAAACATTAAAGCCAAAATGACTAAGTTTCAAAGACACTTGAATCGTCATCAAATTCTACATTAAAATCTTAATAAATCATAGAACATTAATGAAACGTGACGAATAGCCAAATAAAACTCTTTATTTTGTTAAATATTATTGTAGTTGTTAGCGATATAATAAAGTATTGATAAAAAATATAATAAAAGTTAATCCGGTAGCCCAAACATCGCATCACGGTATCGACTGATCCCAGCACTATTCGTGTTGTCACGTACGCTATTGAACGCATGTTTCTCGTACAGGTCACTTGAGAAGCGCTTTGCTAAGGATTAAATAACTTTTTAGTTTTTTTATTTGATGAAAACTTAACAGGAGGTAGGCGAACATCTTGAAGTCACAAAGTTACGTTTTGTGAATGTGTTGCCGGTCTTTAATGTAGTCTGTAATGTTATAGGAGGAATTCATAACAAAATGGCATAAGGGATTGGATAACGAATAGTAAAATCGGTTTTAAGTTTTCATTCCATTTCTGTTGTATTATTTTTGTATTTATATCTACAATTGGAATATTAACTAACAGTAATAGATAAACAAACCGGTTTTCGGTTGCTTGTAGATATGATTTTACCATTTAACCAATTATTAGATTTGCAAAAATAGCTCAGTAAATGCTTAGTAAGAAATTCCAGATATCATGCCCTTTAATTATGTAATAATATTAATATTAACTGCTTTCAAACTTTATTCCCAAATAATATGAATAATACAAAATAAATTGATTAATATAACTTTTTTTCGTGACTGTACTCCATCCGTCTTGAGCATACTCGAATCAAATGATATTTGTACTATTGTACTTACAATAATATGATTAATATGGAGCGTACGACTTTCCAATTGGGTCCGAGTGATCTAGGAAGCTGTGATTATTAGGAACGCTAGGATAACTAACTCACGAGGCAATAACGGGATAACAAGCAATTTATTTATGAACTAGCTGTGCCAGCGACT
>JADANM010006871.1:2159661-2171605 GCA_026213755.1 Eurema hecabe | reverse complement strand
ATATTCGATATGTTGCAGATATGCAACAAGGCGTGTTTAAGGGTTAATTCTTTAATAATTTGAGTAATTAAGAAGAAAAATTAGCCTGGTAAGGAACACAGTACAAATTGAGCAGACAGCAAGAAGGGTAGGAGGACCACACCGCCGGGGCCAGACCATACCAACTACTCACAAACGCTGGAGGTGCCTGAGCCTCACAAAGAGACCGTCAGCCAAATGACTCAGCCGATTATTGTATAGTTTCCTGCAATGCACAAAATACGTTACAAAGTCACGTCGCGGGATACATCGACCAAAACTGTTTTAGTTATGACAGACGACTGAAGGGGGTTTGTGGAGGTTGAAGGAGGTGAGAAACCATGATGGACAATCGAAGTTCTACATTTCGCATTAATAATTAAAACAGGAAAATTTAAAAGGGTCTCTGACAAAAAGGAATGAAGGTGATGAAAAAGAACACCGCAACTAACGTTTATTTTTTATGATAGTGGACTGAGGAGGACGCTATCCTGATGGAAAGTGATCATCTCTGCCCATGAACAGTGGCAAAGCTTGAAGAAGGATTTGTGATAAAATAAAGGATGAAAGGTTTTCTGTGGAGATCCAATGTTCCTAGAAATATTAAGAAATTTGCATCGACGTGACGTTGTAACGTGGTACTTACAGATTTTCCAAAGTGCTAAGTTCGGCGAAAGCATCCCGCTCGATCGTGTGAATTTGGTTCTCTTGAAGTTGCCTGCAAACGTAGACCTAATTAGTATGTTTGAATAACATTTAGTTATTTATATCAGGCTTATTTGCCTAGGCAACGAGTATAGGTTTAAACGGCAGAAAAAGGTTATGTTTTGCATTTCTAATAATTTGAATAGTAGTTGCTGTGTGTTTTTTGGGATATGATGTTTATTTAATAGTATATAAAAATACAAGAAGTCATTTTGCGGTTAGCATATAAGAAAATATACTTACAGTGTTTTCAAATCCTTTTGCTTTTGAAAATCGCTTTGAAATATTATGCTTATATTGTTGCCTTGCAGGTCTCTGAAACAAAAACGGGGAATTACTTTATTTTGTAGTTATTTGAATTTAATATATTAAAATAAATAAAACTAACTTTACCGCCGTATTACAAAACGGCCCTGTTTTTCAAAATGGCTAGCCGTAATGTAATACAGCGGGTTATACAATCCGCTTGCGACACATACACACAGATGATATAACATTTTTAGGAACCACTGTAAATCAGCGTTGGGGCTGTTCGCAGCTCCAACACAAGCGAGTGGTTTTCCTTATCCGGAGCAACATATTCCTTTGTTTTCATTTTTTTTATATCTCTATGTTTTGTGACTTATGAATTGTTTAATGTATGGGCTCTGGATTAAATATTTCTTTCTTTCTTTGTCTCTTTCTATAGTGATATATTATCATACATAGATAGTAGAATTTGACGGGTAGCTCTATGTCAATCTGTTAATTTAAACCATTCAATGAAGCCGGGTACATCACTAGTATGCAGTAAATGAGCCTTAATGAACAAAATAAATTAAAACCGACATACTAGTGCCGTCCATTCCCACATTATATCGACGATTTACTGAGCACCTAATTGCCTTCATAATTACTCGATTTACAAACACTAGTGTTGTGTTTATTATCGATAATGTAGGCTATAATTATTTCGTATGTTTATTTTTAACTGACTCCAAAAATGAGGAGGTTACTCAAGTAGACCGTATACGCTTTTTATGCTTGTACGGGCATAATTTTTTCGTCTATGGGCCGATTTTGAGTGAACAATTTTTATTGGAAAAGCGACTTTTCACAGTTTGTCCAGTGAAATAGCCCCATTGTATTGTATTGTATTAGTTACATCAGGATGTGATGATGGCAGACAAGCCGGTTTATTATTTTATTAATTATTTTGTAGTATAAAAAGATTAAGGATTATGCAAAAGAAATTTTGGTAGACCAGCTACGGGGTGGGCCGAGTTTTTGCATGAAAAAATAACAAACATACATCCATACATTCTGACAAACTGTCACATCTATACTAATATATAAAGCCGAAGAGTTTGTTTGTTTATTTGTTTGTTTGAACGCGCTAATCTTAGGAACTACTGGTTCGAATTGAAAAATTATTTTTTGTTGAATAGACAATTTATCGAGGAAGGCTTTAGGCTACATAACATCACGCTGCGACTAATAGGAGCGAAGAAATAAGGGAAAACAAATCAACGGGGACGAAGTCGCGAGCAACAGCTAGTTTACAATATTAGTAGTATTATTATCGATTAAAGATGAGTATCGAGGTATCGACATCTAATGATACATCCCTAGGCGAGCACTTCACGACGGCCGCTATGTCGGTCGAGTGTAATTATATAATTCCGTCTGATTGCCGGCAATATCGCATTATTGAGTAATCATTAAAGGATGTGGTTTGTGCCCGGTGAATGGAGTCATTTTACTGAGCTATTTTCATAAGATAATGCGGAGATATCGTATTATATCGTTTAATATAACTAGTGACTGTAAAATGCCTTCATTTGAATATGACTATATTTGTTTGTCAATATACGCGTAATTTACTTGACAGATTTTGGAAAAATCTAGTAAATGGATAGTTTAATTTTCTTCTTGAACTTTACTATTAATGAACTGAATAATAGTCAAAATTAGGGCCGGCTGGTTACTACTAAAATAACTAATAAATAATAAATTGTCTTCTAAGTATTATCTACATTTAAATAAGATTTTCTTATCGCTATTGTTGGCTGGAAAATATCGCTTTTAAATGGTTAGGCCGTTTTGATTTGTCAATAGTGTTTGCTTTATTATTTTAAATTTATTTATTTAACACATTTAAAATATGGCTGTACCAATTTTACATAGATTTATGTCTGGTTAAATTGGTCTTCGTGCAAAAAAATACAACTTTGATCTCTTTAAGGTTATTGTGAACATTACATCACTTACAAAAAAGTTGAAACTGTTGTTAAAACAATAAGGCGCCGCTGGAAAATTAACAAGTTTACAATAATAACTATTTAAGTATCCTTTAACACAAACACGATATACATTTCATTATGATTAAACAATAATTCTATTTTGATGTTATTAGCGCCGGGTCACTGCACTGCCAATTATAATTATCCAAAACGTCTTGTTTATGCATTAAACAATATTAATATTATGTTTGTTTTGTATTAGTGGTAGTACCACCAGCCAGAAATCAGTGCCAAGTCATGGCATTTCATCAGAGATGACATTGCGTATCGTTCGGTAGCTGGGAAACTTAAATTTATTTATCGTATGTTTTCCTTTCTTCCCGTTTAAAAGGTCATCAGTGGTAGAGCTCTTGGCACTAGTATTCATCATATACTATAACGAATTTGAATGAAATTAATAGTTTCTGTGTGTGTGTGTGCGTGTCTGTGTGACTGTGTTCTATCTTCCACTATCTATAAAATGAGCAGGCGACCGTTCATTTGACAGCATCGTTAAGACGCCGGGCCCCGGACAAAACACGAAGTTATTACGATTACTTTAATCGGACCACGCAAGGCGAGCAGATCGGGTTACAGTGTTCGCTCTGTGTACAAGGTACACGCCCACGAACAAGAACGGGGAAAACTTATAGAGGATAGAATACTTTTTATACTCAATGCGGTAGGTACGATAATTATTGTAAATACACAAACGAACATACTAATATTTGTTTTAGTAATACATAGTATATAAAAGTTATGTCTCACGGCTTCGTTCGAGAAGTCTCTTTTAATTCTATTCATCCTACTGACATTTAAAGGTTACGAAAATATACTAATATAAAAGTTAAAATAAATCACCGAAAGCGACATTTTTGAAATAATAATAAAAAAGGTTTTTTTAGATTTGAAAGCTAGTTTAGGTCCAAATTTAAAATTCCAGGGAACCCACGTCTAGCAAGTTCAGCTCGCACTTGACCGATTTCTTCTCCGTTGGGCCTGTTATTGAAACTTCGCTGACTCGCGGAGTTCAGACTGCGCCAACCGCCGCTGTAGCGATTAATTCACTTGGTACAGTCGTGTGTAAAATATATTTATTTAATTAAAAATAATAAATGTAATAAATAATTCATTCAGAGTGATACGGGACACGAAAAAGAAATGCAGAATATAGTATTCTGGACACGACGCGCATAGTCAGGCGATCCTCTACTTAGGTTTTTTTACTAAATTTATTTTTGTATTTACGTTTTAAAAATTAACTTTTATATAAAAATAAAGGATAGTGATAATAGTAATTATTTTAACACAGCGTAATCTAGTTCACACTAAGTTGTATTTGAACATAAAGATATGTATTTTTTTGTAAATATGTATTAAACATAGCAACACCCAGACCCTAGAAAAACGTGAATGCAAATATAGATTTTTTTTCGAGGGTGGTTGTCAAACCTTTAACCCTTGCGTGCAGAAGGCAGTTGTGTTACCACTAGTTACCACTATAACAAGTAGTCAAAAAATATATTTGCAAAACATACATTTTCATTTAGTTCCCTTTCTACTTGGTGATTAATCCTTCTACTATAATATAAACGCGAACGTCAGTACGTCAGTCAGTAAAGAAACATATAAGTATGTTTGTAGCTCTTTTACGCAAAAACCAAATGGATATACCTTAAATTCAGCATACAAATAGATCAACACAATAATAAGGATACTCTTTATCCCGAAATTTACGCAGAAAATTTATTAACTATTAAAAAAATATACTTTAAATATTTGTCATCGCCTGTACCCGAGTTCCGAGTTAATAATTATTTGGCCCACGGCTTAACTCGTGATGGCTAATTATAAGTTGGGGCTTTATTGATTTTAGTTCGCTATCGGGAACACGATGAATTGTTACTAAAATATTATGCATTTGAAGAGTTTGTTCATTTGTAAGTAACTCACCGCGCTCCGTATTTAACCCGCATAGGTTTTGTACTCCGGCTTTTACCGGGATAAAAGTCAGATGTTTTAATTAACGTTTAATGTACATGTATGACAAACTTAAGCGATATCCGTTCAATAGTTTTTGCATCTAAGAGTGAACATATCTAACTATTCTCATAATCTTTGACGATATTAGGAATTTATATTTTAATTTAATTTATAGTACGAGTATTGAACTATAAAGGAACGTTGTATAAGTTAATCTCTGAAGTTTGTAAACTGTTTTTGGTGAATTCTTTGTATATTATAACAACTATACAGCAAATATATATTTAATTATAAAAATAAATATCAGCCGGTGATTGGGGATCGAAAAAAACTCGTGCTAAAAATGCAATTATTAAAACTTTTGTCTGTGTTTCTGTCTGTCTATATAACCGTTATAGGAATAAAAAGTACTCGACGGATTTTAATGTAATTTGGTACTATTTTTTGCAATTTCCTTTCTTTACAATAACAATAATCTTATTAATTTATAAATAAAGAAAATTAATTATTCCTTTAACGAAAATCTAAACCTCGCAACCTCCGCTCCCCGATATATATCATACTTATTACCAGGCTCACATAACTTAGTAGGAAGCTGATCCGACACACCATTCGTATCAATTACGCTCAGCTCTTAACATCGTCAGCTGTTAGGGTAGAACCGCGTTCCATTTCAAATTTAAAATTTGCTATTGGTGCAAAATGTTAAAGCTAATGTTTGCCAATTAAATGTTTGTTCGATTTTATTTGACTTCATTTGTTTCATAATGCTTTGTGTGTGTGTGTGTGTGTGTGCTAGTGTTTGAATGTGGCGTATGTGTGTGTGTGAGTGTATGTTTTAGAATTAGTGACTACATATGTTTGTTGAAAAATATTCATACACTTTTGTAAGTTTTTTAAGAATACACATTTCAAATTCCTTATATTATTATATTGCTGTTTAAACATAGATAAAACCTAGTAAGACAAAAGACTAATAAATTATGGAGATACATTTCAAAGGTATATTTTAAGCTTCTTTATAGGAATTAAATACTAAATAATTCTACTAGTGAGTTCCATACACATTACTCTTACTCAAACTAAGCCTCGCATTGAAGACATTAAAATAAATTCAAAGAACAGTCTCGTATAGAAGAATCCCGAACAAAAATCAACCAAAAACCATTTAATGCTTGATAAATCCTATCAGGCCTTTGTAAGAGATTTTGAAACTTATTCTTAAGGTATAAAGTTGAGAATCATTCAAAGGGTTTTCTGTTTACGCCACGTCTTTGCGCTCATGCTAGCCTAGTACTTTAGTTTGATGAATGGCATGTTTTAAATTCCCGCGAAGCCTCCATTTTATTGTGCATTTAAATTTAAATTGTGCGCACATGTTTACATTTCTATGCAAATGAATAGTCAGTCAATTCGAGTCTGTAATAATAATATGGAATATTTTATGTACAGCCGCTACAAAAGTATATTAATCCATACTAATATTATAAATGCGAAAGTACCAGTCTATCTGTATTTTCTTCCCATCACGCTTAAACTACTGAACTGATTAAACCACAATTTCGTACTCAGATGGTCTAGAGCCTGAGAAAGAACATAGATTTTTCAACTGGAAAAAAGGGTTAAAGTAGAGAAGTTTATATGAAAGTCCACGCGGACGAAGCCGCGGGCAATTCTAAAGTATCATTGGTAACTTTCAAATGCATGCTATTCCAACCAATTTTAGTTTCGTATTTTTAAAACTGTTTTGTCAACATAAATGTGTTAAAATTCATAAGTTTTACAAGTAATAGTATAAAGGTAGAATTCGTTGTATGAAATTGTTATAATATGTATGCCAATAATCGTTTATTACTATAAATTTACTTCGCACAAAATAATATTCGTTATTTCAATGATTTAATAATATTTTTGTTTATAATTTAAAAGTAAAAGTACCAAGTGAATGTCTCAACATCGGTACAATATCGAATTAACCAAACCAGTAAACATTAACCGGTTAGGTATTGTTTTACTTTAATTTGTTTAAAATGTGGTTTCACGATTGTTGGGAAGATAATTAATATTATCTGACACATTTGTCGTATTATAAAAAAGTTTATTAAAAAGCTCAACGCTAAATGTCAAAAACAACTGTCAATGTCAAACGTATTAACAGTATTTGGATATGTCAAATTTAATGACATTAAAAGTAGTAGAAAAATAATTTTTGCAATAACAATTATAATGAGAAAAGTCAGCTGCGCTACTCGTATTACAGATATTAAAAAGAATTTTTGAGAATCTTTTTGCTATAGTGTGACATTATTTAGGTGAAGCGATGTTTTCGGAATATTTTAGACATTATACTGAAAGCGATTGCTGTAATAAATGTTAATAGATTCTGGTGCGAATGTGTAGGTCCTGACAATGAGACGCAATGCAGCTTGGCGCTCTTCCAAGCGCAGCGCTGCGCTCCGGCGCCCAACTGATTGCTCAAAATTAGTTTAACGGGGTAATTGAATACTTTTATAGCGGGCTTGTGTGGGATATCATCATATGTTAACGTAATATCCTTTATTATGTCTTTTAAAGTTTTGACCGTCCATGTAAATGCCTTTTATTATATCTTTTTAGGTTTTCACCGTGTAAAAGTTGTGTGTATTTATTAAGTAGACGAAAGGCTAAATTAAACGATTTTTTCCGCGCCTATCTTATACTGTGGGATATCGTAAAGTATTTTTAAAAGTTGCATAAGTCATTTTTAAGGTCGTTTACTTTAATTTAAAGGCTATGCTTTTAATTGAAGTAATACCCCCAATCTTAAGTAACTGTTCGTACGAAAGACCTGGTGAGGTGCGGCGGGTTATGTGGGACTCGCCTGGCGATTGGAAGCGTTAGCGCGCTAGTCGCGCCGAACGGCCAGGAATACCCACTAAAACCCTCTGCCACTCTTGGCCCTTGTGTCGGGGTGGGGGGTCACTGTAAAAAAACTGGATAGTTTTCCATATTTGTGCAAAAATTAACAATATCCCGCTATTTAAGTAAGGTTTAAGATTTATTTTTACTCTTCTTATTATGCCTCTGTAATCTTATTATAAATATATGTATCTTTCCTTATCATAAACTACATTGTACTATCGTAAAACCAAGAAGCAACATATTATAATGTCACTATATGTCAACGCCAAAGAGAGGGGGGGATGTAACCCCCTCTTCCATATTTCCTCGCCCCCCTCTCTTTACGCGACACGCTCGTTCGATCGGCGGCTAATGAAATTTCTATGAAGCGAATGTACAGTGGTTTCACTTCAAACGTTTTATTTCGTAGCAAGCACAGTTAAGTGCACAGACTAATGATGTCAGAGAAATGAAGAAAAATTTATTCATTCGATTTGGTTATTGCTCTGTTACATGTATTTTATTTAGAGGAGTTTGGAAATGATAGTCTTTTCATAAAACCCGGTGCCGTTTTGAATAGAATTTTTGAGGTAAATCGCCTATAATTTATACAAATTAAAACTAGTCGGTTACTATTTCTTTAAGAAATTTTACTTCGGGTCTACTTTTCTATCTACTTTTTGACAGTGGAAAATCCTCTTAATAATACGGCCTTCTTCTCGGTGGAGAAGGGAAGAGAAGGAAAAGGAGGTACCAGTACACAATCTTCCTTAAAGTATTACTAAACAATTAAAAATGTGAAGTCATCACATTTATAAATACACAGATTAAAAAACACATTAATAAATTGACAGCTTGTAAGCGAAGAAAAACAATTAATAGAGTTTCGTCTCTTTTGATTGATTGATCTGTGCAAGTCACCCCTACAAGGCAATAACAGTTTTTATTTGTCAAGTATGGAGCGTAGTTCGCGCGTGAACTGAACGCTTTGGGGTTTGTTCGGACGAAGGTAATGTTAGGCCAAGTGGCTTCCTGCTAACATCCTGGAAATGCTGCGACCCTAGTAGCAATGGTGTGTATTACAATTAATATATGAATAACTAGCAGCCCGCCCCGGCTTCGTTTACTTGCAACTTTATCCCCATCGATTGCTATTATTAAAATTCATTAATTAATTTGTTTCTAAAAGTACATGGTATATGAGATATACAATGATATTTTTAGCTTATTTATTGTTCAATCAAATTTGATTACCATAAAAAGTACTACTTAGATAAAGATATAGGGGGCACTTTTTTACCTGCGCGCTTATAGAGCATTCAAACATACAAACTTATCTTTCCAAATCCGATGTCAGTCAAAGTCAGTCAAATATATCTTTATTGAAATAAGCTACATATACTAAAATTATTGATCCTCATGGTATTACGAAACAATTAATTAATTATTTACCACCGGTTCGGTAGGCAGTTTCTACGTAGAAGAAACTAAAGTATTACTTTAAGTAGACTAGTTGAATAAAGGTCTATTTGGCTGAATAATATGTTTTTTAAACGACTTAAAAAAGCATAAGATTTCTCAATTCCACCGTATGTTTTGGTTTATCGTGCTTTGTAAGTATTAATTTATCGTACAAAGTTGATCAATGTTTTTTCTAGTAACCTCAAAAGCCAAAAGCAAGGTTTAATACGAGCCCGTTGCCTCATAAACAGTGAATGAACTCCCCCGTGTATTATTTCGTAAAAGGCGAACAATACAATAGCAAATGACTGTATTGGACTTCTACCCTGCAATATTTTCTTACTAGCACAGAGTAATGTGGCTGTAGAGATTTGTTTTCTTGTTAGAATATAAAATAAGGTAACGAATGTTTTAATTTTATAGTAAGCTATGTTTGGAAACTGTTAGCAATCTAGCAAAGAAAACATCTTTAAAATCAGTAGTACAGTAATCCTTGATTTAAAAGTACGAAATATACGTTTCCCAAATCTTTGGATTTTGCTAAATAATAATATTTTAAATAAACTTAGATTATTAATTTGTTTCGTTGTTGTTGCAACATTTCAGAGCTTCAAAGTACCGCAGTGTACAGAGGTAAAATTTCAAGTACACATTTCCAAAATCACTTGATAAACAGACACACAGCAACAAAGTGTTCTTATAAAGGTTCTATTTTTCTATTCCTTCTTATTAGACTGTAAAAAATTGATTAACCAATAATCGATATACTTTTGTGTAATTTGACATTTTCAAGATTGTATGGTAATTTTAATAATTTTACGAGTAAAACTTAACAATTGATAACTTCTCTGTGTCGCGGCTGCTCTGTGCTCACCCTATTCCAATAAAGTGTAATATAGGAAAATGGAAAGCTATTCGCACGTGAACTTGCGGGCCTTCGGCGCAAGTGGCGGCATTTTGTGGCTTTAATATCACGGGTCAAGCGTCGCCGCGCGCTGCACAATGACGGATGGGTGACCAATTATTTAATTCACTACCGTACGTACTAATGAAGCTGAATATCGCGCTAAAGTAAACTACTTCTTATTCATACAAAAACGCAGGACGCAGCTAGTGAATTAATATGAACCTGGAAGAAATCACTTCAAAATCAGATGGAAAGTGGTCATCGCCGCCAATGAACACTCGCAGAGCTTGACAGCTCTGGAGTGGGTTGCCTTTTTTTAATTTACTTCATATGTTAGTGTATATCTAAATAAATAAACATGTAGGTAATCGAAATACATATTACAGTTTTCGTAAAAATAACTTTCTAATTGCGGTCTCTTCCAGCACATGATTTGCACAACCCATTTTCATTCCGCAAACCCTGAAACTGTCCTTTTTTTATATTTGTGGATATGGAATAAAGTTTTCTTTCTAGCTTTACGAGTAATGCGCATAGAATATGGCGCGTAGCTTGCCATGAGACAATGTATTGGTTATTTCTTATGTTTAGTTATATATAAGGGACTAAACTAAACAGAAGACTGTTTAGTTTTATGCAGATCTACCACCCCGTCAACCAAGACGGGGTGGTAACGCGAGGGGTCGGTATGGCTGGTATATAAAAACCTGGGTAGGTCTCTTTCGCAGGAGACTGACTGTGTGGGTACCCCCACAATGGCAGACATTCTACCGCCTACTTCATAGAATAAAAGTAAAAAAAAACACCCCAGGATTTTCCCATGGTAAAAAAAAACAAAGAAATTATAGTCAGGATGGTACTCACAGACGGTTGGTGTCGGTGGGCAGCGGGCGCGGCACGTGCAGCAGGCCCCTGTGCGCGCAGTCGGCGGCGGCGGGCCGGCACGCGCATGCCCACGGGCACGCCGCGCCGCCGCGCAGCGCCGCCACGCCGGCGAGCACCAGGAGTAGCACGCGCATTGTTACGTCATCTGCAGCCAATACAATATGATCTTTATTTACTCTCTAGGAGTAGGACTTAAATTCTTAAGTCATCTGTAATCAAATTCTTTTATATATATAGTAATTGTAGCGACCGCTATTCATGCGCCGAGTCTGAATCGCGCTTACGATATTTTTCCGAGACTTAGCATATATACAACTTCTCGACATCGAACCATTGGGGCCTAACGGCCGGCCAGTCAGTGGTTCGACTGGTCGAGGATCCTCCCTTTGGTTCAGAGGAAGGTTACATCCTCCTTCCTTCCCACAGTAATCTTTTAATCTATATATATAAAAGAAAGTCGTATTAGTTACTTCACTTATAACTCAAGAACGGCTGAACTGATTTACTTAGCTGAAAATTGGCAGGGAGGTAGTTTAGAGCCAGGAGAAGGACGTAGGATACTTTTTATCCAGTTTCCAGGGGAATAATTTATTTATGAAAGTAAACGCGAACGGAGTCGCGGACAACAGCTAGTTTGTACTAAGAATAGGACTCTTTGTTCTATCATTTCCCTAGGAAGCACAAATGTCAATAATGACAACACTCCTGTGAGGACAAACAGCAATGTTAAACCTAGAGCTATGAAAAGACAGGCTTTGTCCTCGCCACCCGGAATGGAGGGCCAACTTACAAGTACTGAGATACGCAATATAATAGGAGAGGCTATTGATAAACATATGTCTGA
>JADANM010006871.1:2142339-2156442 GCA_026213755.1 Eurema hecabe | reverse complement strand
TAACTGCATCGATACAATATTTTTTAGTATTTGGCAATCCATTGTCGTTTTGTACGCAGCTACTAACTTTTGTTCGGAAACAAAAGCTACAATGGTCGTTGTCCCAATAAATAGAAACAAAACGGATACGGTAGCGTTCGCGCCGAATTCAGTTTTTCTGCTATTCCGACGATGTCGTAAAACCAGTGGTCGACCGGCGAGTTTATGGCCGGCAGTATATTTGGGAATTTCAACAGGCTTTGTGTGCGATGTATAGGCATAAAAGCAGCAACAAATTTGCAACAAAACTTTTAAAAGAACTAAGGGGTTACTGTTTTATAAATAGGACCGCCCTTGGCGTTGTTGTAACTTAGTCGACGATGCAAAAACTGGGATATAAAGTTCTAATCTGATATAATTTATGTGTAGAAGCATAATATTGAAAGGGATGTTTCTATGTAACCATTGTAATCCATACTTATATTATAAATGCGAAAGTAACTCTGTCTGTCTGTCTGTCTTTGCATCACGCTAAAACTACTACTAATCGGTTATTAGAACGATATTTGGTACATCGATGGTTTAAAGCCTGGAGAAGAACATAGGCTACTTTTTTTCAAATCAACCCCCAAAAGGTTGCGCGAGGGGTTGAAACTTTTTATAATTTTACGCTTTCACGGACAAACCGCTGAACCGATTGTCATGAAATTTGGTACACAGATAGTCTAGAGCCTAAGATTAAACATACCCAATTTTTTCACTGGAAAAAAGGGTTACAAGGCGCCGAAGGGGGGGGGGGTCTAAGTTTATATGAAAGTTCACGGGAACGGAGTCGCGGGCAACAGCTAGTTATAAAATAAAGAATTTAAATTCATATCAGTTCGACTATATTTTTGGTTCTTAGGAATGAGACATCCCCCTAAAGCATCCTTAATTGGAATACTGGTGATGGTTTCCAAATATGTATCTAAAAATATACACATAGTTCATTTACTTATTATTTAGGGTTAGTAATTCCAAATATTTCTCTACAGTATCATTAACTCACAAGATTAAAAGATAAAATTCTACCTCTATAATAATAATGATATAGATAATAGCTAGCTAAAATGTCGTTGACAGCCCTAAGCATCATCTATGACGCTTTTGAACTGACCTACATCAAAACAAGAGGTTTCAAACCGAAATCTTCTTGCTGTAATTGAAATGTCACACGTTCCAAGAATTAAAAGAAAAAAGGTTCTTAAAAAAAGTTTCGTCTCTTAATACTAAGAAATAAAGTCTTAAATGCAATGTCTTATTAAAAGTATTATCTGTGGCCCGACAATGGCGCGCGAGGCGTGAATTCAAATTTCGAACAATGGCATTTGACAGCTGAATAACTTTTTTAATTTCAAAAGAGGTTTAAGCTCGTTGCGTTCGATTAATTAAGTATTAATGATTTCGTATAATTAGGGTGTGAAGTTGTATGAAATTTAAACGTGGGAAAATTGTAAGGAAGGTGTTAATTACAATTTAATTACAAGCAGTCGGTATTGGTGCTATATTTAGGAGAATGCTATGAACTTATGAAACACGTAAGTAAATTAAGTGAGTCACAGTCAGTAACAGTTTTTTATATAAAGCCATTTTGATAAATAGAATAAAAATATTTATTAAACTTAGAATTTGATATTGTTTTACATTTATTGTGTTATACCCGTTCCTTAAGCGATATTTAAATGAACAGATTACCTATTTATTGTTGATCTGTCTGTCAAACTTCAGTCAATTGCATTTAGTTTTTGCGTTAAAGAGTAACAAACATACTGCCATACAGCCTCAAAAGCTTTTGTGTTTATAATATTAGTTTTATCTAAACATTAAACTACTTTAATTTTTTTTATATCATGCCTTCTTCAAATATGACAGAGATCTTTTTCAACTTTTCAATAAAGTAATGGCTTTCAGTGAATATTGTATAGAGTTATAAGCTACGTATGCAAAATATATCAATTTCAGTGAGTTAACGAAGTAAGCGTCGCGCGTGGCACACGTCCGTTCCACTTAACGTCTCCCTCCATTTTGATTAATTTCGCCACAGACTATACACACGATACAGATAATATACAGCACAGACACACGAGCTTATCTACTATTAGCTCACAGATGCATAAAGAACACGATTTTGCTGTTAAACTTTGTACTGAAGTGGACTGTGGAAATTTAGTTTTAATTTTTTTTTCTTCGTCTGATGCATCGAAATAAAACGTTGTTGGTCGTTTTGTCTATGCCTTTAAAATGGAGTAGGTACAAATAATATAATCTATTGATAGGATTGAAATTAAAACGACGTTAATGGAATAAAATTACTTATGTATGGTTGTGTACCTAAGAAAACGAAACCCTTCATGCATTATTTGCTGTCTGTCTGTCTATATGTCTCTTTATCAGTCTGACTACCAAAACACGAAAATATATAAAGCCAAAAATGTACTTCCCTTTGTCATAGAACTAGCATCGTTCTCGAGCATACAGAAAAAAATCGGAATGCCCAACATTTGTAATTAAATCTTTAAATAGGGTTCAATAAATTTCATATTTAACAAGTTAAAATGGAATATCAGATTAAATGGCGCTTTTCAGGGTTTATTTAAATAAAAGATTTTATTAACTTTATCATGTGCTACCACAACCCCTCCTAGCATTCCAGGAAAATCATGTAAAAGTCTAGCTCTTGTTCGTCTTATGAATAAGAAGTTTCTAAAAGAATGTAATATTTTAAAGTTAAGCGTAAATGTTATTTTAGTTGACTCGTAGTTAAATATTAGTCTATCTTAGAAGAAAAACATATCCTGTCGCAGTGTTTTTTTTAGATCATTTAATGAAAAGAAAGAAGCATTATTACGAAGTAGTTTTATCAATTAAAAAAACCGTTGGATACTTTCGATAGAATTATAGACAGAATGACAAACATATATAATTAACAGTTAGTACCTATAAGTACTGTAGGATTGTTGTTACAAATACTGAGAGCTACAGCTTAGTGATAATGTCTGACTGTTGTTCCTACACAATTAATTCCAGGGACAATAATATTGGTTCCGTAGGGCTGCCACTTGATCAAAATATTTAATTTAATTTTATTATGTAATAATCCTATTACAAACATAAATGTTAAAAAATAGCCACTTTAATTAATTGAATTTTTTCGACTGGAGACTTCTCTGAATAAATATTGATTGTGAGTGCCAAGTTCTAGAGAAAATTTCGAAAAATATTTAAAAGAACAAAACAATTTAATGCAAATAGCATTAATAAATATCTATGCAACTCATAGACACCTACTCTATTTATTGTTTTATCGTTGTCAATTGTAATAGCTAATTAACAAGATAAAGTAAAAAAACTAAAACCCAACTACGACAAAAAACGACGCTGAAAAAGTATAAAAGTACCCCATGAATACAGGTAAAGTCACAAGCAAATGCTAGTAATATATATATATATTCGAAATGTACAAGTGAAGCGCTTTAAAATGATACCAAACACGGCATATCTAGCTTAACTTTATTTTTTTACTCTGTATATTTTGTCCGCTAGAGGGCGCCACATTGAATTTGGTGAAAATCTATATAGCCTATAACCAGCGGACAATTAAGACGCTTCTAATGATATGTCATTTGTCGAATTCTGATTAGTGGTTTAGAAGTTACGAGGGAACAGATGAACATACATACATACATACATACATACATACATAGCCTGTCAAAATCATAACCCTCCTTTGGCTTTTATTTGCCGTAGTCGGGTAAAAATAATACACCTTGTATTGGATATAGGATAATTTAAACGTATTAATTAGATTTAGCCGAATATTTTTTACCAGGGGTAGGTCTCTTTCGCAGGAGACCGACTGAGTTACCCCCACGGTGCCAGACATTCTACCGCCTGAACAGTGATGGAAAATGTCACTGTGCTCCGGTCTCAAGGGCACTATAGCCAGCGAAATTACTGGGCTAATGAGCCTTAACATCTGACGACTCAAAGTGGGGAGCGTCGCTGTAGTGCACCCCTGCCCGGAGTTGGGCTTTATAGCAAAGTTACGGGTAGCACTGCATTGGCTATGGGCTGGCGTTACTCCTACCATTAGGAGTGAGTCCAGCTCGTCTTCCCTCTTCATATAAAAAAAAAGCTGAATATTTAAGCCTAATATTAAAAACGTGATAGTTTATAAGTATGTGTCTAAGTATATGTTGTTCTTTCACATAAAACTACTGATTGGTTTAAGCTAAAGTGTTGATATACTCTAGTATATATTAACACATAGAATGCATACTTTTATCGCTGTAATAAGACGGGAATGTGGGGGAAGCTACCATAAAATCCATAATAATATTATAAATGCGAAAGTGACTCTGTCTGTCTTTCCATCACGCTGAAACTACTGAAACGATTACAACAAAATTTGGTCTAGAGCCTGCGGAAGGACATACTTTTTAACTGGAAAAAGGGGTTATAAGGGGGGGATTGTAACTTTTTATAATTTTACGCTTTCACGGCCAAAACGCTGAACGACGCCGATTGTAATGAAATTTGGAACACAGATGGTCTGGAACCTGAGATATAACATAGGCTACTTTTTACAGCTAGTACAGTATAAACAAGCACACAGCCCTATTGGGTCGGAGCGCGCGGCGCCACGGCTCGAATTAATTATTATTATTATTGAATGCTTTTATTGATGACGTCAATTTGCAAGCATAATCCCTTTGAGATTATTTCTTGCGTAAAGACTTTACCAGTATTTATTATAAGTTGTGAAGACCACTACTACTCAAATATGTATAATTTTCCCCGTTTTAGACTGGCTATTTCTATTCGTACCATTATTGTGTTATAAAGATTAAAACCTACCTTGATCAAGTAGTTTTTATATCAATAGTCTTTATATATTTGTATTGAGATAGACAACTTTATAATTACAATATCTTAAACAAGACAAATATTGCCCAAGTCTGTTCCCGGGCCGAAGTCCCTCAGGATGTGAGGCAAGGCGATCAATCAACACGTGACGTCACCTTATCAGATAGCGGTAATCACTTCATGATCTATGGGCTCCTGGTACGACGGGCTTTAAGTATTACATTTTATTTTTTAATATTTTTATTTACTTAGTTAATTTATTTATAACGATTATAATTGTTGTTTTCAAAAACTCATATGAAAATTTACATGGATAAGGAAGGCATCTTGTAGCATTCTCATCACTTAGCGTTACCGAACTTAAAAATACTATAAGAATAGGAGGGATAAAGAAACGGAGGTTAAGGAAGTATAGTCGCGTCACGGATGTTTAACTCTGGACGAGAATAATTGCGCATCGGTAGAATCGCGCTCGTAATTGACGTATTGGTGCGAGAAAGATAACTCGAGTGGGGAACTAATCAACGCTCGCGCACCCAACTCGCATCCTCTCGATACCTTATTTTTACCCGACTACGGCAAAGCCAAAGGAGGGTTATGATTTTGACAGGCTATGTATGTATGTATGTATGTATGTATGTATGTTCATCTGTTCCCTCGTAACTTCTAAACCACTAATCAGAATTCGACAAATGACATATCATTAGAAGCGTCTTAATTGTCCGCTGGTTATAGGCTATATAGATTTTCACCAAATTCAATGTGGCGCCCTCTAGCGGACAAAATATACAGAGTAAAAAAATAAAGTTAAGCTAGATATGCCGTGTTTGGTATCATTTTAAAGCGCTTCACTTGTACATTTCGATATATCGTATATATACAGTAGAACCTCGTTAAGTCGAACCTCGATAAGTCAAAAACCTCCAAATCTCGAAAAAATGTTTTGTTCCCTTCCCTTCAAACACCAAAACCTCCATTACTTGAAATCTTGACCCTCTGTTAGTCGAAATAATCACCGAGTCCCTCCAAGCCATTTTGGTACATATTCTCACTCTATAACTCGAAAAAATAAATTTGACCTCTGTATCTCGAACATAGCAACGTTTTATTTTACAACCTCTACAACTTGATCATTTGGAATTTATTACCTCTATTGTTCGAACAAAAATAAGTTACCGACTTTAAGAACTTGCCGACAATGTGAGTACACTATTGCTTCTTAGAAAACATTTTAGGAGTATACGATAATAAATTTATGAATGACTCACGTAAACACGTGTTTGCTTGCTTGGTGTCAGGTGTTCAATTTTGATTTCCTTTGAAATTTAGCTAAGCAAGTCATTTGTTTTCGACTTAAATACTGTCAGATGTAGTTCGGTTCTACTGCAATACACATCAATTAGTACAACAGTTAACATGAGTGCTGTGAAACGTAAACTAAAAACTTTGAGTCTTGCTGAAAAATTAGAAGTGCTCGAAGCTGTGAAGAGGTGTCAAAAAAAGAAAGATGTTGCTGAACAATTTGGCCTGCCAATGAGTACTCTTTCAACAATAATAAAAAATGAATCAGACATCATGAGAAAAATACAAAACGGTCAAAGTTTGTCCTGCAAAAGACGACGAATTGCAGAATATCCGGGCTTGGAGGAGTGCTTACTTAAATGGTTTGAGCAGTGTCGCAGCCAAAATATCAGTGTTAGTGGACCACTGTTACAAGAAAAAGCCCAAATATTCTCTAAATCATTGGGACTCGTTGATTTCAGAGCCAGTAATGGATGGTTAGAAAAATTCAAAAGAAGACAGGATCTTGTTTTTAAAAAAGTTTGTGGGGAAAGTGCAAGTGTCAACATTGAAACCTGTAACAAATGGAAAAGTGAATTGCAAGATTTGTTACATGGTTACGAACCTGACAATATCTTCAATGCTGACGAAACAGGCCTGTTTTTTAAATGTCTTCCTGATAAGACTCTAACTTTTAAAAATGATAAATGCCATGGTGGGAAGCATAGCAAGGAACGTTTGACTATCCTGCTAGGAGCAAACATGTCAGGCACAGAAAAACTCTCACCATTAGTCATCGGCAAATCTAAAAAACCTCGTTGTTTTTCAAGATGTAAATCACTACCACTGCAATATGAAGCGAATACAAAAGCATGGATGACTTCTGCAATTTTCAAGAACTGGCTCATTAGCATTGATAAGAAAATGGCCAAAGAAAAAAGAAAAATCTTGTTGTTCCTTGATAATTGTACAGCTCATAATGATATTCCACAAATGAAAGCTATTAAAATACATTACCTGCCTGCCAATACCACATCAAAATTACAGCCTATGGACCAAGGTATCATTAAAAACTTCAAGTCATTGTATCGAAAAGAAGTTGTCAGGAACATGTTGGATAATATGGAAGAAAAAAAGAATTCTACTATAGATGTATTGCAAGCCATGAGAATGGCTGATAAAGCTTGGCGAAATGTTACTGTGACTACAATAAAAAACTGTTATGTACACTGTGGTTTTTCATCGTCGTCAACAGTAGTAGCTGAAACCGAAGATATTTCTATTTCACCTCCTGAAGAATGGAACGCAGTGGTATCTGAATCAGGAATATCCTTTGAGGACTTTGTTTCGTGCGATGATGGAGTTATGACTGCTGGGACATTATCTGATGACGAAATTATCGATTCAGTAGCTCAAAAAACCGATACTAATGATTTAGATGACATAGAAGACGTGAATAGTACATGCGCTCCATGGGTTTCCATCAAAGAGGCGCGAACCGCATTGAATACCTTACGTAATTTTATAGAGCAGACCAGTAACTCTGAAGAAGAAGAATTTTCTGCTCTTTATAGATTAGACAATGCTATAGATAGAGAACAACCAAATTATCTAAAGCAAAAAAAAATTACTGACTTTTTTTAATGCCATATTTTTTATTTTAAAATGATTTGAAATAATGTTGATTTATAATAAATAAAAATATGTTTGTCACCGCTGCAAGTCTAATTTTTATTTATTTTACCTCTCTAACTCAAAATTTATAAGAATAAACCTCAAACTCTTTATGTCGAATCAAAATCCGCCTAAGTCGAAATCCTCCATAAGTTGAAAACTCTATAACTCGAAATTTTTGGCGTCTCCCTTGATGTTCGACTTATAGAGGTTCGACTGTATATATATTACTAGCATTTGCTTGTGACTTTACCTGTATTCATGGGGTACTTTTATACTTTTTCAGCGTCGTTTTTTGTCGTAGTTGGGTTTTAGTTTTTTTACTTTATTGACTTCTGCGCAGGATTCGCTCCACGCTAAAGATGTGTGACGCTACGTATACGTGTCTTCAACTTCGTCTAAACGCACTACAACTGCTATCTCCTCAGAGGCACATTACGATGCGACGTAATTCAATATACAATTTATAGCTTAAACTAAGTTATAATTAATATTATAATCCCTTAGGATGTGAAGCAAGGCGACCAATCAACACGTGACGTCACCGTATCAGATAGCTGTAATCGCCTCATGATCTATGTGCTCCTGGTACCGTGGTGGTTATTATTTATTTTTATTTAACAACCTTACGAAGTAAAGTTAACTAACTAAGTAAACTTTATAAATAATAAAATCATGAACTTTTTTGGGGTTCCGTACCCAAGGGGTAAAACGGGACCCTTTATGACTAAGAATCCGCTGTCCGTTTGTCTGTCTAGTAACAGGCTGTATCTCAAGAACCGTGAAAGTTGAATTTGTCACAGATGATTTATTTCTATTGCTACTATGACAACAAATACTTAAGCACAGATTAAATTGTTTGCCTTTAACTTCAAAGAGATATATTAAAATTTAAAATGACTATTCGTCTTTTATTTTTACATAGTTAATGTTAAAATAAAAAGGCGAAGGAATTTAAATAGATATAATAATAATAATAAACTTTATTTCATTGCCAAAAGTTTACAAGGGTTCAGATGATATACAATTATGGCAACAAAATCTTCGAAAGATGTCACAACTGATCCCTAGCTAGATTGTTGAAATAATCTGTGTTAAGGGAACAGTTCCGCTTCCTTCATGTATACATAGTAAACATTGGAGTTATTACCGTAGTCTTCAATAATAAAAGTTTGTCATTAACAGAGATTAGAGATTAAACATTAAAATTAGGTTAATGTCACTATTAAATAGTAATACATTAATTTAAAATAGAAACAAATGTTTTTTTATATAAAAGGGTTACGGAAAAAAATCCTCATTGTTCAGTTATGTGCAAATATTGTATCGAGTGATTAATACACGTGGCGTCTGTTATAAAACTGTCTGAAAGAAATATAACACGGAAATAATAACTAATTGTAAAATTCAATGCGATGTGTCACCGTGAGAACGGTCTGTGTGTATGTCACTACGGTATGGTGCAGGAGGCGAATGTTCTTGTGACTCACGATGTTGGAAAAAATTATAAAATTCTACTGTTTCCTAAAAAAATATCTATAGTAGAATGACCATTAATATACAAGTTATTTTGTTAACAATTTCGAATAGAGAAGAAAATTGATTTTTAAGTGAGTTCATTCTAAGGGGTAAAAAAATTACATAATTACAAAAATGCCAAAGAATACAGAAAAGAAAACAAAAATTCTTGACATGAATTCGTTACTGGATCGAAATTGGTTAATTATATTTATACTAACCTGAAAGTTTGTTTGCAGGCGCTTATCTCTGCTGCTTTGGGTTTGATTCAGTAATGCCAGTACACTGAAACGCAACTTAAATTTAAGTACAACTTAAACCGGTCCGATTTGACAGTTCGCCATACCATTCTGTCAATATTACGAGTCTTAAGACGTGCTTAAATTTATTTTACGTACGAGTATTTGGCCATAAAGCTATCATTTTAAGGTACAGAACGAAACCGTTATTAAATCTTAAAATAATAGTTTGTTAGTTGCAACACGAGAAAAAAGCCTAGCTTAGGCACCAATCTTCCACACATATGTTATTTGAAGTTATGACCATTATTCAATAGTGTTGTTATGTATATTGTGGTGGAAAGCTAATAATTATTATTATATTCATAGTGAAGGAGCTCGCCAGCTCTCGGTCTAAGTAACACTTGGCCGGTATTGACACAAGTGAATCGTAGTGTTTAGCCTCGGTGTCTGTAATTAGTCGACATCCAACACAGTGCGACTTGCATACAAACAAACATGTATGCAAACATACAAATTAGTCGCGTAGCGTGGTGCCACACATATTGCAGGATTAGGGGGTAGATCTGATGGTGAGTCTGATGGTGACGGAGATGGTGAGTGACCATCTCCGTCCATGAACAGTCGCAAAGGTAAGCCTCTCGAATGCGCTGTCAGCCCTTAGGTATTAAAGGTAAAGGTAGGTATAATATGTAAAAAAGGGCGACGGCCTCCAGTGATAAGATTATGCCGGCTTTCAGAGGTAGGGTGGTACCCAACCTCTGAAACTACCCGAGCTGGCCTTAATGAAATTAATACTAGCTCTGCCTCGCGGTGTTACCCGCGATTTATTAGGGATAATTAATTGTGTATTTTCCCGCATTAATACGTTGCCTATGTGTTAATCCGATGTGCCACCTAACATTGTACCAAAGTTTATTAAAATCACTCCAGCCGTTTAGACGTGAAGAAGTAACAAACATACAGACTCATAAACATCCGCCTTTATAATATTAGAGTAGATTTATACTATATTTAATTAATCTCAGTCATTCAGTAAAGCGATGGGCTCCTAATGAAAGGCTGGTGAGATGGTACCACCGATACAAATGATAAATAGCCTAAACAACAGTAGTTTGTTTGTTGGTCAGCATACGCTGAATAGCTGAGCATTCAACGCGAGAACTAACAAGCTCCGATAGAGATGCTATCTCAGAGATTGTATTGCGCAGAGCTGGCGCACCTTTGGCTCCAAAATAAAAAATAATAAAAAAATATAAAATATTTTGACACAAGGATTACAGAAAAATCATACAATGCGAACTGATTATATGGTGGTCTCTTCAACAATTAGTCAACTCTGTGTAACAAAACTATTTGAACACATCCAACATAACAACATATTAACGCCAAATTATATCATTTCTTGAATTGATTTTTACTGTATATCGAAAATTACTAATAAGATAAATTTATTTTATATATAACACACAAGCTTGTACCAGAAGTTCGCTCGCATTGTTTCAATTAAATAAATATGGGAAATAATTGCAGCCTATGTTTAGTCTGATACCCGAAAAAAATGTATACAAAGCTTCATTATCTGTCAAGTTTTTACGTCAACGTACTTACACATCCTATTACTATTATAAAGGCAAAAGTTTGTAAGTATGGATGTATGGATGTATGGATGTTTGTTACTCTTTCACGTAAAAACTACTGAATGGATTTGAATGAAACTTTACCACAATATAGCTTATACATCAGAATAACACATAGGCTACATTTTTGAGGATTATAAGGGAGGAAAGGGAGGGTCACAGTTTATATGAAAGTCCACGCGAACGGAGTCGCGGGCAATAGCTAGTTTATTATATTAGTAAAGCGTAGGGATTTTAGTGATAGCGTGATTTGTCATTATCACAATATATCATCGCCTGTACTATACAATAGTATGTAGGATATTGAATCGATCTTATTTAATGGACAAAATAAATAAATATTTAAGCTAGTTGAAAAAGTTCCCAACACCTGACCCCTTGATCAGATGACAAGCGCTTCGTTAAGCTGACTGTGCTTTTAAAAGAATATTTATTAAAATACACTTTAAAACGTACACATAAGGTTCAATATTTAACTAATAGCTCAAACATTCATAAGTACAAACTTATATTGTATAGTTATTACTTTAAAGTTCTATTTGAAATGTTTGATTTTATTTGTTACGTTACGCGATTTTAAATTTTAAAGCTAATAATAATAAGGTTGATATTTATAATAAATTTGGTGTAATTAGGGAAATTCTTGTCCCTTGTGGTTTGGATTTTAAAATTATGTAATAATTGGGTGGACAGGTGTCTTATGTGAATAGTTTTAACGAATGTTGTTGAATTAATGCCCTCGGCTTTACCCGCGTAATATCCGTAATGTAATCCCGAATAATATAAAAAAAATCCAAAGTTAGTTCTGGGTCCAAATATCAGCCAAATGCATTCGAGAGTTTAGCATTTGATCTATACATATAATAAAAACGTAACGAGTCCCTGTCTGTACACTGTAAAAATATTACAGGAGACCTTTATTAACGCAATAGAACCCAAAACAATGATTTTCGGAATTATTGTCCGTTTGTCTGTTTGTTTGTGCACGCTAATCTCAGAAACAGCTTATCCTATCTAGATGGGGTTTTCTAATTGTCCGTCCGTCTATCTATACATATAATAAAAACGTAACGAGTCGCTGCTACAGACAGTTTATTATATGTATATAGATAGACGGACGTGTCCGTCCGTCTATCCGTCCGGGTAATAGGGTCCCGTTTTTTACCCTTTTTATACAGAACCCTCAAAACAGTACAAGATTTACTAACACCAACTACCACCACTATGTTATTAGTATTTATTTAATGTGTTTATTTATTCAAAAAAATATGTAGAAGTACCAGGCGACCATAACAACTGAGGAAGTCAAAATTCCTCAGTAACGTGAAGGCGCCGTGATAAATTTAAATATGGAACGCGCGATGTGCCCGTATCGGTAAATCACTTAGCGAGTGACGCGCGCAGTCGATGAAAAGTTTATCGATAAAATGACACACGGGTCGTTAGGTTGTCGACGGTCGCCGCTTCCGTTCCCCGGTAAGGTAAATTCCGTGGATATTTTTATGCCACTGTCTTATTTCTTAACTGTCCAATAAATTTTTAAATTGTAAATAAGTCTGTCATTTTGAACGTAAATACTCGATATTATGTTAAGTTGTTTATTTGGTTATACATTCGTGTAAAACTTCGAAACTAGAGCTATATTAATAGTCTGAATATTATAAGGAGGTAAATTTCGAAGTATTCAAAGCTAGAAGTTATTATTAAAATGCATCTAAAAACAATCACTAGGCAAGAAATTTTAAATCAAATTCAATTCAAAAACCATTAAAAGAGGCTAACAAAATACTTCACACGTAGAACAGGCCGTTGTCTATCTTTATTTATCATCATCTATAAGAGAGGGAAAAAAGATGACCCTTTTTTGCAACCGTTCTGCGGTTGAGTTTATCTATTTCCAATATTATATTACCATAGCTTTTAAGATAACCGATTTTTTATATGAGGTACATTCTTATCTTTATTACCTACTTTTGTATAGAGGTAAGATTTAAATAAAAGTATTTTACATGCATAAACGAATTCTACTTATATAATTTCATTCGCAAAAATTAGTGAGGATGTATGTTCGTATGTTTGTAGCTCTTTACGCAAAAGACTGCTAAGTTGTTTTGATTCAACTTTAGGATGAATGTAGTTTTGACTGTCTGGATTATCACTTAGCTTACTTTATCCCAGAATTGTATCTTAAAATCTAATATATCCTAAGATATATTCTAATTGATAAAATAAATGGGTAATGTCATACTACCTTTTATTCATTCAATCGTACGTAATATTAATAAAATATTTAACCCTATATAATAAACAATAATGCACCAGGACATCATAGACGCATGAAGATGACGGTGCAGGGGTCAATGCACCCGATCTAATAAATTTAATAAGCGCACTTGACGTACAATGGAAGCCTACTCCGTACCACGAGTATGAGAATTCGTGAGGGAACATCACGGCTAGGGGATTTCAATCATTGCCATCGCAATAAAGAATACATATAAATACAAATTTAAATTATATTAGCCTTAATACTTATGTATCAATCGTGTCATTGAAAGATCCTAAATCGCTTGCTGCAATGAAATATAAGCTAACATGTAATGTATTGTTTTTAAATTTAATAAAATGGTACTAAAGAAGTAGTATGGCTACACTTTTACTACCCTTCTTTTATTACCCCTCTTCCATATTTACGGGTTAGCAACTTTCTTTACAGTTTTTCAGTCTCTTAAAAAATTCAATTTTTAATTCCAATTATATATTGAACTCTGTATAATGAGTAGAAAAATCCCGTTAAGATTTCCGGATAAGGTTTCCTTTAATCCCGAAGTAACAAATATGCAAGTTATTATGATTTTCATTTAATG
>JADANM010006871.1:2113353-2124277 GCA_026213755.1 Eurema hecabe | reverse complement strand
ACATACATACATACATACATTGCAAGTTAAATAAAAGCTTGTAAAAATAATTTATCAATTCGAACCAGGACTTTCTGAGATAAGCGCGTTCAAAAAACAAACAAACTCTTCAGCTTTATAATATTAGTATAGATAACTCGACCTGCGTAAATTCCGTTTTCGTGGCGATACCGTGATAAAAAGGTTCTACGTGGTAATGCAGGATCTAACTCATCTGTATACAATTTTTTATCTAAATCGATTAAATATTTTTGCTTGAAAGAGTTACAAACATCCTTATATTTTCACAAACTTTTGTATTTATGAAATTAGTAAGTTTACCTGTACGTTAACCCGTGTATGTTTTAATTCCGGTGATCAAAATCTGTTTAGAAGTTTCGCAGATAAACAATATAAAATTAACAAACTTATTACTACTATACTGTATTCTTACTACAGATGAATGGAATTCGTTCATAACGGTTGTACACCGTGTTGTAATGTGTTGCATTTAATATGACCCAGTGAGCGAATACCAGTCAAGAACCCTATTGGTAAAAGGTCGTATGTACCCTTAACACCCAACTCACGAATTGCTAAAACACAAAATCTATAAATATAAATAAAGTTTGAATATCTGTTTGAAATGTTACACCATAATGTTACAACATAATAACACTTTTTAAATTTTTGTCTGTCTGTCTGTTCGTTCCGGTTAATCTCTGGACTTTTAAGGGCAGGACTTTTAATAAAAATGAAGTAATGTTGCCATTTACATTGTACAAGTACCGCGCGCAGCCATCGCGCATGCCACCACGGTGTTGCCATTATAAGTAAATCATTGTTGCCATATTATTTCAAGCTTCATGAGGATGTAATAACGCAGGTGAAGCCACGGGATTTAACTAGTGTTCAATAAAATCTTACTTCAATAAATATTTAAATATTAATAATATTAAAAACCTACTCATATTGTGTCGACATTGATTTGCAAAAACGTTTGTTTAGGTACTGGACGTGTATATTTGAATAAAAATATGTTTTTAATCATCCCTCCCATTGCAAATACAACAATGTTTGTATGTCTGCACCTTTATACCGCAATAACACCGGACAGGCTTGACGGATCGCATATTAACATACTCTGAACTGCAGATAATTTCAATAGCGTTGTTCGTATGGTATCGATAATAATTATTTATTTATCAATTTATTGGAACGAAGTTCCTTATTAATTTAAAATATACATTAGAAAAATGCAGTATTAAGATAAAATTTATTTATCTTAATTGCTTAATATCTTTTATTGTATATTGAAAAAAAAACGTAAATAGAAGGCGTAGTAACTACACGATGGATATATTTATTTATTTATTCTATTTATTTCTCACTTTGTTACATTATACACAATAAACATTTATATAATTGAAGATGTAGTAAGAAAAGTAAATCTTAGTATGTTTGTTGATCGTTCACGCAAAAGCTACAAAATGAATTTGGCTCAAGTTTGGCATACAGGTAGATTAGATCCCGGACTAACACATAGCACAATTTTTTCCCTGCATTGAGTCCAATACGAAAACTATGAGAGTAAAACTCCGGAGCGCGTTTAGTATTCTAATCTATTGTGTTATTGTAACAGTTTTCCAAAACCAAAACCTTTAAAATATTTCCGTGACATATACAAATTCATGCCTTAATGAAAAGGTTATTTAATTAAAAAATCTTTGAGTTTCATCGACAATCATCGATAGTCGAGTCACATCACTTGCCAACGCTGCAAGTCGGCGATAAGCAGCTCAAATAGTGATGCATACCATCTGCATACATTATCGATGCGCAGAGAAGTGGCTATGCTAATCTCGCCGAAAGCTTTGGAACAAAAATATGTTTATTAAGTGCTTATTATTCTTTAAAATATTCAAAATAAGAAAAATACTAGCATTTGTTATGAGATAACTTATAATTAAATAAGCATATAGAATTCTTTTGTTTAATTTCTTCTCCGTCTGTTTCTCTAGAACCATGAACTAGGGTTTTATCAATAACTAATAACTACATATATTGTAAAAAAGTTAGTAATGTTTGAGGTTGTATGACATAATTGAGCCTATAATTTTTATGTTATAGACTAAAAGTTTAACTTTAAAAAATCGCATGCAAAGAAAAGAACTAAAAAAACTGTAGGTACCTTAATATAGTTTTTTGAGCTTATTTTTTTTAACATTTTATCAAAATCTACTCAGCACGTAAGCAGTAACAATTATTACAATTGACGTAACATTTTTTTTGAATTGTAACGGATTATTTCTTATCAGCGTTCAGAGTTTATACATATTATTTAAACTAGCTGTTGCTCGGAACTTCGTCCCGGACGGATCTATTTCTATTATTATGTTATAGTGAATCAATCTTGGAAGATAGACATATACTGTCGCGGACTTTTTTTTAGATCATTTAAAGAGGAATAATTCTTTCATACATATTATTTTTGTATCTTGAACCGTTTTCGCAGCGCACGCAAAGGAAGCCCTCAAAGATGAATAATTTTCCCCGTTTTTTCCATATTTTCCACTATATCTTCGCTCTTATTAGTCGCAGCGTGGTGTTATATATTCTAAAGCCTTCCTCGATAAATGGTCAATTCAATAAAAAAAGAATTTTTCAATTCGAACCAGGAGATCCTGAGATTAGCGCGTTCAAACAAACAAACAAACCAACTCTTCAGCTTTATATATTAGTATAGATATCTGTTGATTCAAAAAAACATTTTTATTGATAACGTTGTTATGTTTAATTTTCCCACGCTAAGCGCGTAGTATCAATTTTATATTTCATTCACATTTAAAAATCTGGTAACATTCATTCATTCTATCTTCTAAGATTGGCTCACTATAACCTTTTTTATGGTAATCAAATTTGTTAGTACAAGAGAATAAACTAAAAATATCAGAAGGGTGACGTACTTTAACATATTATATTTTATTTAGAAACTTCTTAATCGTAATAATGGAAATAGATGGGAACGAAGTCACGAGCAACAGATTCTTATTAGTCGTTGTCGCACTTGACAGTGAGGAGGTGGTCATTATTCAGGTATTGGTGGCAAGCATAACAACACGATGCCACTCCTCTTCATGGTCACCTTCCGCTTTCCTGGTCTGTCCACCTACCTCGTGGCCTGGTACCCTCAACCTTCCCTCGAACAACAGATAGTGTCTAGATTATAGAATTAGTGTCGGATACAAATAAGATGCATCGTTATAATTGCGCTTCGCAGTTTTACCCGCGTAATTTTCAAATCCGTTTGAATCCCGCTATAAGAAGTAACTAAAGGACTAAGAGTGCAGACACTTCTGATGATGTCTCAAAACATTTTTGTGTCAGTTTATTCTCACTTTAAACCGTTGACAAAACTAAATTTACAGCTCTCGCGTCAGTCTAGACGGGAAATTTGATTTTTTCAATCAATTTTGCATATATAAAGCTTATTTTAAGTACATACACGGCAAAAATCCCTTCGCGTTTGTCCGTTTTTTTTAAATGTTAGATTTGTAGCAATTCAAACAATGATATAGGTTACTCCGAGTGGACTGCTTGTTTTTTAATCTGTAATTAGAGCAACCTCAAAGTAACAAAAAATAATTTATATTGATTTAATATATATACCAAAAAGTTGAAGCGGACAACATTTATAACATATTGGCATATCTTTTAAGTTTCTGAGCCATGGCAACTTAAATCTTTAACTTTTGACGAGCAGCGAGTGATAACATAACTTTAATAACAATGATTGATTTACGGACGTGTCTAACGTGTCTAATCTATTATGGGAATAATCCGTAAATTAATTGTATTTATATTTAAACTCGTTAAAAAAGGATTGTTCGCAAAAAAAATTGCGAAGAATTTATTAATTCGAGAAAATCCTTACATCGAGGTTTATTGTATAAAGATAAATCATATTCTAATATGAGTAATTGTTTTAACATAAAGAGGTTAGGAGAGTCATAACGAAATATGGAAGACAGACAAGTGTAGAGGATTATATTTGGCAGAAATCCGGATTAGTTACAAAGACAAATGCACAGATTTTTGAGAGGTTTCTGTGAATTTCTTTGTTGTAGCTACGTATAATGATATAGTTGGTTATGTATGATTTTAATGGCATTCTATATTGAAGTGAGAAAAAAATCGATGAATGTTACAGAACGCTTAGCGTCATTTACTACCGATTGAACGATTATTTTTTTGTTGAATAGGTATTATGAAAAGGGTAGTTTCATGCGAATTTGAAGAAAATATTTCACCCCCAAGGGTGGAAAATTGGGGATGAACTTTTTTATACGCAATATTTCCGCCGATTATGGACCAATTTGAACGATTATTTTTTGTTTAATAGGTAATATCATGAAGTCGGTTTTGTTTGTTTTAAAAGTTAATTATCATTCGGTAAGTGGGAGCATCGAAGACCTACTTTTCCCTACCAATTTTTTTCGGAAATGCTTTCGGTCGAAACTCCTAGGTTGCCTGTATATTTAAATGAATATAAAAGAATGGTTGAATTTTTGCCGATTGTGCCTTTCTGTCGCTCAAGAACGCCTCAGAGCTAGGTAACGCCGTACATGTTATGTTTTCCGTGCGTGCAGCCGACTCCATGGAATGAGTGGAAGAACCTTATGGCAAGTGATCATCCCCACCCATCTGCTTTATTCACAATCTCTTATTATCTTCATACACAAGTCAATAGTTTTTAGAATCGTGTTTCGAAGCGAGGTACAAAACAATACTTAATTAAATAAGTAATTGTACATTCCAAGCGGGAGTTTGTTCTAAGTTCGTATTAAACGGACCGTTCGCCGCTCGCAGCCGAAACTCACTCCTTTATTGATTCTTTGTCTAATTGTCACTTGTATTTGATTCTTTGTTAAAATCCTCTTTTGCGATACAACCTATTCATATTTACGTATCATGTGTTACGTGTGTTACGTTTTAGACAGATAAAACTTTAAGCTTTTTATTGATAAAGGGATAGTCAATATCGAACAACCTAAACATGCTTATTCTTAGTTTATAATTACTTATATTGACGATTCAAAATTACTCATTTATAATTATGTAATTACTCAATTAAATTCATTTTTAAATTTGACTTCATATTTTTAGAACCGCCCCTTTAGAGTGTTTTTGTTGTTGTAATTATATTCTAAGTCCGTATTTCATTAAGCAAAGAACTTCCAAATTATCGATCGTTCGTCGCGTCAACGACAGCCCGCATCCTCTGCCACACTGGTATTTTCTCTTGCTTTTATTGTATTAAGTACTGTATTATCAATGTAAGTCTATTTAACTCTAGTAGTATGTCACACAATCAGATGAACTCAAAAAGGAATTGGTTCAATTTTATTATTAAGGAAATTGTTCTAAGTAACTAATTACTAGCGTGAGCTTAAAAGATATATTTTTAAGTTTTTGTATTTTCAGAAATCAGCGTCTCAATGCGTTGATTCCGATCCGTCAGGCAGGACAGTCAGTGGTTCGAAGATCCTCCCTTCGGTTCAAAGGAATACAACTCCATACATAATCCCTTTCTCCATAGACTTAACAAAGCTTAGACACCACACCAGGCCAGAATTTCTAAACTACTAACTGCGCCTCGCGTTTTTACCTGCATTTATGCAATTATAAGACATACCTTCCTCTTGAACCACTTTATCTGATAAAAAGAAACCGCATGAAAAATGTTGCGTAGTTTTAAAGATTTAAGCTAAATTATAAAACGAAGACCCTAATATGTTTTGGTTTTATAACATGTAAAGACGATGAAGCTATTCAAAATATTGGCATAGATTAATAAATTAACATTAATTCCTAAATAAAAATCTTAATAAAAGAAAGTCGGCCTACGCCGTAGTAAGTAAGCCGGGTCATAATTTGAAAACGGATGTATCGATTTTAAAATATTTTGCTTTAAAGATCTTTCACAAATACTAATTAACAAATTAAAATAAAGTATATGTCTTACTGTAAAAGCTAAAACTGTGTGTAGCGCGGTGACAACGTCTGGCTTAATATATTGCACTAGCCACACCCAGCGGCTTTACAAGCGAAGTATTAATTTCCATATCAATTTCGAGATAATAAAGCAGATTGATAAACAAAAATCTCAATCACCTGTAGGCTTTATAGCAAATTTCACCCAAATCCATTTAGTAATTTTAGCGTAAAATAGCAACAAACATAATAAAATTATAGAAGGATGTTACTTACATATACATTAAGCATTATTATTACAACACAATTATATATCATAGATGTGTAGGTACATGATGAAAATACTTTCACGTCAAGTCTTTATTTTTGAACCATTTTCTTGAAAAACATCTGCGACATTAAAATGTGCTGCATCACAACATATATGAAATTAAAAAATATATATATTCGTCAAAATAACACATAGATATCATCTATACTGGATGTACTTTTTATTTAAAACTTATAAAAATATTTTATATAAACGCTCTACCTAGAGCAATATCTAAGGGCTTTTATCTGAAAATAAATCAAATGATTTACCGTCAATAAAAAACACAAAGTATTATTGATTTAAAATTCTATATTAAAGATTTCTTGGTATACTATAAGCAGTAACTGGTTTCCTATAATCAGCACTTAAAACTATAGCTATAGTAATTCAAAAGCTCGCGGCGTATTGGAGCAAATTGGAAAAGCTTACAAACAACGTCGCGCCAAATTCATAGTCAATAAATCATTTTAGGTATAATTATAGTAATTTTCATAGTCAATAAATCATTTTAGGTATAATTATTATAATTTTACCATACTTTAGCATTACTCGATTGACAAATTACTTCAGTAAACACAACGAGAATAACATTTCCAACCGGTTTATATACTTTATTAGTAACTTTCAATTCTCTAATTTATAATAATATATTAAATTGAAAGTAACTACTTTTTAGTATGTCCGTTCCGCTCACGCTTAAACTAGTAAACCGATATTGATAAATTCTGATGCAGAGATAGTCTAGTTTAGTAAAAGGACTTGGGCTTTTATAAAATATCGGTGGAAAGGGTTGAAAGTTCGTCAGTTATAAAATTAAATTTTGTAATTAACAATTATCTAAGCAAGTGAAGTCGACTTAGTAAACTATACCCATTTGAACTTTTATAAAACACAAGTGAATAAGGTACAAAATCAAAACATTAAAAATTAAACCTGAGCTTGGAAAGCTTTCATCGATACTGACAACCTGACCCTTAATTTTTAATGTTTCCCGAGAAATATTCAAAAAATACAACTAAATTTGTTCACTAACCCTTTGACAGATGATAACAAATAGAACACACACTGGATAACACAGACACAACACAGAGGACACAGTAATTCGTAGTTTTTATTCGGTTCGAACGCGTTACGCGACACGCTACACCGCGCGAGGGGACAGCCGATCGCGTACTGAGGAGTGAGGACTCACGGCGAACTGTGAAGCGATCACAAATTTTGTTTGGGACTCGTTATTCGATGAGTGTTGCTATATTCAATTTGAAATTAACACATTTCGATTTTGGGTAAATTTTCACAAACGTAACTACGTAACTATCAAATGATGTATCTCGTGTGTCTGAATTGTATATTATTTTCACATCATATTTTTACTTGCATTTACGATATACTATTGTTTATATAGCAGTAATTAATAAACTATTAAGTCAATGATTATTCAATTATCGATAGCCCCTTTCCATATGAATTAAAGCGATAGAAATGACTCGATGCTAAATGGTAGAGCCATTCTGTAGAGACGACAAAAGTGTGGCTCATGCCAGGGTTGTTTGATGTTTCACCATTCCACAGCATTAAGTCATTAGCTTAAAGTAAAGGCAACTTATTAAACGAATACTTTCGTAACTTTGATGTATCTTTCTTGTTTAAAGGCCAGCAACACATTAACGAGGCTCTAGATCAGCGATCCGATTCACTTTCAAATCGTAACGGAAAAAGAAGTGACTAAGGCTCTATTTCTCTTTTCTCTAGCAACATCAGTATTCTAAATTGTTATATGCATTTTTTATTATTCGCAGTAATACTACAAATAAAACAATAAAACATCGCTAATAAAACCTTTTAAGATTAATTTTATAGCCGTGTCAGGTAAAATTTCGATAAAATCTGGTTAAATTTTGTGTGCGGCATCCCAAATATGGATACCTGTATTAACACAGACATGCGCGCTCCTTTCACAGGGCCCGTGTTCGCACACAGCGCGCACACACGCACAGCGAGCGAGAGGGACAGATGGCTATATACCCGTCCTGCTCAGAACAGGTTCCGGGTTCGAGTCCCGTGCGTTTTTGTTATGTAATTTCAGAATGTGGAATTTTAATTATATATTAATTTGATACGAAAATTTATGGAATAGTTTATGTGTCTTGGACGTGTTATGGGCTGTTTAAGATTGCAACAGAACAAGCTTCATTAATTTAACGAATTGTTATTGCAAAAATGAGAGATTATCATACTATGGATTGGAATCTAATAATTATTTTATCATCATTTTATAAAAAAAATACTTCAAATTAAATCTAAAATGGTCACTATTACAAGCTATCACAAATAGTTATTATAAACGATCTAAACTAACTTAGAAGAGTTCTTAAACTCTTACTACATATTATAAGTATATAATTTAGATATTCTAGCCCTCGATGGATGTTTGTAAAATATGTAATGTTTAATAACAATTAAAACCCAAAGGTTTTCCACCACAATGACAGGAGTCGAAGGTACCATTGCGAGGTCTTTCGTTTCTCATACAATGGCTATGCATTTTTCCGTGTAAAATCATCTCATTTTCAATGGTTGATTATACCTTGTAAGTAAACAAGTGCCGTAAAGAACATCGTTTTCATTCCTTATAGATGTTTGGTCTTAGAAAATATTTCGAATTCCGGAAATTTAGTTGGTTCGTCACTTTCCCATTATTTCATGTAGCCACTTTTTATTCTTGTAACACTACCGACAGACCGTCAGGGTATTATATGTTATATTATAATATGTTATATTGGCAATTTTATGAAGACGAGAATCGACAGATATATTACTGTAGAAAAAAAATCGTGCCAATTCATATATAAGAAACAAAGATTTGCGTAAAAAACAATACTCACGGTAAAAGCTCTATCATAATTATAAATAAATAATAATAAATACTAAATATTTTCAGGACATTAATACACAGCGCCATCTAGTTCCAAGCTAAGCCGAAGCTTGTGTTATGGCAACTAGATAACGGAATAAATTACATATACATACTTTTCTTTTGTAAATACATACATACAATACATAGCCACACCCAGACCCCAGAAAAATACAAATGTAAATTACAAATATATTTTTCCGGTGTGGGAATCGAACCCACGACCCTTCGCGCAGAAAGCAGTTTGTGCTACCACTGCGCCAAGCGGTCGTCATATTATATATTAATATATATAATAAATTATATATTAAGTAATTTTTCCGAACCAAGACGCGCATGAAATCTTAAATGCTATTTGGAATTAGTTATGTTAGTGTAAAAAAACAATTAGAATCATTTGTTCTAAAAAAGTCGAAGCAAAAAAATATACAAGGGAATGTACAGTCGGTTGCAAATGTATGTTATAATTATAAATAAATAATAAATAAAATACCTGTGAGTGTGAGTTTATAATTATAAACTCTCAACTGTCATGAGAAGAAAGAAATATAGTTTCATCGTTGGTTGCATTCGTGAAATCACTCATAGTTATTTTATTTATTTGTTTATACTAGAGCACCATTCATATAGTGCACGTGAATTTGCATTGTCCGAAACTCGGAAAGTTTACTAAACAGTAAACAGTAAACAGTAATTCATTATTCCGTAATCGCTCAGGATGGCTCGTCAATATAACGAGATGGCAAGGAGCAATCACATACTCGTGGATATATTCTGTCCCAATATTAATACATTCATCACTGTCATTAAAGGCATCCTCCATCGTAGGTTAAGTGCCGGTCCCTGTGGCCTGGGTTGCTATACCTAGATGAATTGACCCACCCTCATTGTTAGCTGGTGTCGAGGAACTTCTTTCCTTTAACTATGGTCACTATTGTAACATTAATTTTGCAGTGTGCACATAGTGTTACGTTAAAATACAGTTGAGATCTCTTAGTTTTAAGTTTATTTTTGTAAAGATTTTAATGTGTTTTGTGCACCAAACCAAATAAATAAAAAGAAATCGGTCTCTCTTGGATCTTTGGACAGTGCACACCACTTTAAAACAACATAACATTGGCCAGATAATAAACGACTACCCTCTACTTCAAAGAGTACTATGTCTATCTATCTATCTATACATATAATATAATAAAAACGTAATGAGTCGCTGTCTGTACATGGAAGATATATGAGAAAAAATATTATAGAAGACCCTTATTAACGCAATAGAACCCAAACCAATGATTTTTGGAATTTTTGTCTGTTTGTCTGTTTGTTTGTGCACGCTAATCTCCGAAGCGGCTTATTATATTATGTTAAGCTTCCCTTAACAGTTAGTGTTCATGTCAATCGGTTGATAAATAAAAAAGTTATAGCAATTTAAAGAATCACGTTGAACTTGCTGAACGTTTGTTGGCTCGGGTTAGGCATCTTCAAAATGTTGCCCAAAGTCGATTTTCTACGCGGACGAAGTCGCTGGCACAGCTAGTCTATAATATAAAAATGAATCAGAAAATATTAAATATTTTGGTTAGTGTATAAGTCAACAAAGCCGGGATCAATTTGTCTTTCGGAACGAAGTTCTAAGACTAGTCGAAAAAAATTGTAACGACACTTTTTGATGTACCTATATTAATATACTAGCTATTGCCCGCGACTCCGTTCGCGTGGACTTTCATATA
>JADANM010006871.1:2016044-2037925 GCA_026213755.1 Eurema hecabe | reverse complement strand
TTTTTTTAATTATATTTTTCTTTAAAACTATAGGTGGAATACTAAAAACACCAGAGTTGGCTCGCAAACGGCCTACATTGCCAGATTTAGAGCCACTTCCGCCGGAATTGAAACAAGCTGCCAACGAAGAACAAAATGGCCGCCGGCGCGCGAAAAGCGTCGACCTACCAGCTGTGCAAGTCCCTGTCAGAATAAAACAACTGGAAAACCGAAATAAAGATTAAATAAATACTAAATAATCGATCTCTTTATATAGAGTAGAGTATTTTTTTGTCTATGAATGGAACCATAAAAAAATAATTTCGAAACGCCAAAGAATGGTTTAAATAAAATTTGTGTTATAATATATTAATTTAAAACACAATTTAAAAAAAGTACGCGCCTTTTTATATTCACGAAACAAAGTCGAAAAACTTAATACTCTTTGTTATTCAAAATGTGAAGAAGGAAGGGTATTTAAGTAATTATTAGTTTAATTATCTTATGATGGTACTTTTATTAAAAGTTTAAGCAATCATATAAGTATATCGACGTCACAACTAGTCAATATTTATTTTTATTTGCGGGTAATACTTTTCTTTTTACTGTTTTTATAACATTTTCGAATTACAATATTGCGTAAAATTGAATTTCGTGTTACATCCGTAAGACAGTCAAGTGAAAAATTATAAGTGTTTTTATTATTTAAATACGTACTCTTTGTTTTATTTTCTTTAATATATTATTCTGGTGTATGTAAACATGAGTTAGTACGTCACAAATTTATTTTGAATCCCTAAATTTCACTTGTTTTCTAAATGCCACCAACAAAAATTCTATCAATGATATCCTGCCTCTAGTATAATTTATTATAAGTTTAAGTTGTATTTACTCGTTCGTCTGTAAATATTGTGTTTTTGTAATAAAACATTTATAAAATACTTATTTTTTGTTTTACTTACGTACCTACCAAGGGCAAAAATGCATAAAAAATATTGATAGACAACTCGTTACTCGCCTGAACAATATTTTTATGAATTATGAAAGGTCTCGTGTAGAAGACTTAAAAAATATTATTAATTTATAAAAATACCCCATATGTTAATTACATACTTAAAATAAACGTACTGGGATGCATGTAGATTATAATATAATTAAATAAAATAAAACAATGATCAATAGTTGCAACATATAAATCATTAAATAAATTAGATTCGTAAAGCTAGCCTAAAAGGAAAGGAGTGTTGACAAAAAAAACAATTTAACATTTTTTTGTTACATATTTTATTAAAGCTAATTGCGCAGCATAGATTGAGACGTAATTTACAATGACAGTGACACTGACAGCAAATTCATATTTAAAATAATATCATAACCTCAAAGTATTTGCGCGAGTTATATTCACTTAATTTCAGCTTATTGTAACTGAAAATGTCTAATAGTAACTTATTTTTAAAATCGGGATTTGTAAGAGCGCCTCTACAAAATGGAGTTGGCAGATATGTGTGTCAGTTGCAACGAATTGTGTTGAAATTCTGTAAAAGTCAAGGAAGCAGTCGAGGAATTAGGTATTAAAATAAATAATATAACATATGTGTTATTAGAAACGTTAAAGTTAAAGAATAAACACAAACAGTTAAGTGTAAAGATGTCTCATTTGAAACTAAACCATACGATATATTTTTGATTTTAAAATTACGTACCTATTAATTTTAATCAGTATAATGATTATAATATTATACTTTCTTCATTATTAATTAATAAAATATGAACGACCGTAGCTTGTGTATATTATGCACAGTACAATGATATTATATTAAATAGTTATGTTATTAGCGCAAAATTTTGAAGAAGCACAAACATCCTAATTAGGATATCTTACCCTTAGTCTGCTTTAGGCAACGAAACGAGTAATGCGTTTCTAGCAAAAACTTAAAATACCATTTTCTGTGTTTAGAATGTTCACTAATAATACCAATTATAACAATACAATACAAAACAATCATCACATACAAGCATGCTTTATGCTTCGATTTACTAATGGATTTCAATCTTTGAATTTAATAATATATTGGTAAGTTTTGGTTGGTTAAAAGAAAGAATTGAAAATATAATTTTTGTTGTAAATTAGACAAGGACGCGTTCACTCTGGTCATGTTGTTGATCATATGTTTATTTGCATTTGTGCGCAATTGACATGTATCTCTTTTTTCTTGTAGGTTTTATCATTTACCTATCTCCTTTCTATCATTTTGGCTTGTAGTGTATTCTAAAATATAAGAAAACTATGTATATGTGCTACCGCTGCCACACGGAATACTTTTTTCAGTTGATTTGTTTGTGTAATCTAATAAATAACATATCGGCACAGTATAAAACTCCAAAAAATCATATTTAATATTTCTCTGTTAAATTAAATAATAATAAAAATAAAGAAAACTGTTCCAATTTTATATTAATAATTACAATTATAATGTATTTACAGAGACTTCATTGAACAAGATCTAGTGGAGTTTGCTCAGCAGAACCCAAGTGTGGTTGTTTACTTGAAGCCACGTCGTCATCGCTCACCGGTCATCATAGGGGAATATTGTAAGTTATACACTATAAAACACTGCAGTTTTACTTGGGGTACATTCAAGTTTTTTAAAGTAACATTAGGTAATGCTATTTAACATTAACAACAAATGTGTCTAGTTGTAATTCTTTTGACTTATATGTGACTTATTTACTTATTAGTCACTTAATAAAACCACATTTAGAGATCCTTCTCTTGAGAGGGTTAGGAAAAGGGTGTGTAAAATCTTCAAAACTCGGGTTTCAAAATGGAGTAGAATTATCCGAATTAATTGGGACCGGATTCAATTCGGATAATAGGACATAGACTGGTTATAAATAAAAACGAAACGTCACACATCAGCTAAACTTTATCAATTTTTAACAAACACTGTTTCTTTCATCTTTCAAACATAACAGTTCAATATATCTGGACTCGTGTTTCAACTCGTTTGTTTGTTTGAACGCGCTAGTCTCAGGAACTACTGGTTCGAATTTGAAAATTTCTTTTTTTATTGAATAGACAATTTATAGAGGAAGGCTTTAGGCTACATAACATCTCACTGCGACTAATAGGAGCGAAGATATAATGGAAAATATGGAAAAAACGGGGGAAAATATTCATCTTTGAGGGCTTCCTTTGCGTGCGCTGCGAAAACGGTTCGAGATACCAAAAAATATGTATGAAAGAATTATTCTTAAACGATCTAAAAAAAAGTTCGCGACAATATATGTCTATCTTCTTAGATTGACTCACTATAACATGATAATAGAAATAGATCCGACGGGGACGAAGTCGCGAGCAACAGCTAGTATAATATAATTGGCGTTCTACTGTTCTTAAATGATCCTGTCTGTAGTTTAAAAAGCAGATGTTTGCTAAAACAGTCCCATAGCCTCTCAAATTCATTGTCGTTTCGGGTTTCGTAATGAATAACAATGATACATATGATACACTAGCTGTTGCTCGCGACTTCGTCCCCGTCGGATATATTTCTATTATTATATTATAGTGAGTCAATCTTAGAAGATAGACATATACTGTCGCGGACTTTTTTTAAGATCATTTAAAGAGGAATAATTCTTTCATACTTATTATTTATTAACAAACAAACAAACAAGCAAACAAACTCTTCAGCTTTATATATTAGTATAGATACTACCTCTTGCTGATGTCAATATTATGCAAAAAGAAGAAAAAAATGCATGTTTCCTGTTTTGCTTAGATAATGTATCAACAATTTTTTTAATGATTGTCTAAAAAATTACTTACAGTGAATGGTGATCGTGTTTGGATGAGCGTCCATCAAAAAACTCACTCGGAAATAACAAAGTGGATAGAAAACCTTCGGACTCAGCAAGGAGATATTGCATCTACGAGACTCAGAAAGTACCAGTATACGGATAACCCCTCTATTCAAGGGCCGTGGACTCCGTTCACCTTCAAAAACCCAGAGTTGAATGTAACACAGTTACCGAACCCCAAATTTGGTGCTAATGATAGATTACCGAAGTCAGCGACTGAGCAGTTAAGACAGCTCTTTAAGAATAAAGCTTAAATGATGTTAAGACTGCGGAATAAATTTATTTAAATTATCTTTATAGATTATAGATTTAGTAATAGACTAATAATATAATGTTAATAATAAAATTGTCTGTTGAAAATAATGTTTTTCCTTTTTGTAAGTATACAGGAGTATGACTTTTTCCGAAAATTGGGAAAGAAATTTTTAGGTCTGGTTAAGCAGAGAATTCATAATTATGAAATAATTATCTTTTAAATTCTATATAATAATTAATGAAAATACGAATCACTTCGCAGATTTATTTATTGCTTTTCAATTTACTCATTTTTGCTATGTAGCATGTCGTGGTGTTATTAGGACTATTAGTATTATATAAAATGTCTTTTAAAGTGAAGCTAGTACACTTTTAAAATTAACCAAAACATAGGTATTTTCCACCAAGTATATGAAGTTTTGGCGGGAATCTGGCGTCGCCTATTTGTAATCTCAATTGAATCTGCGTTTTTTGGTTCATAAAGTGATAAAATAAAAGAGTTTGTTTGAACGCGCTAATCTTAGGATCTACTGGTTCCAATTGAAAAATTCTTTTTTTATTGAATTTACCATATATCGAGGAAGACTTTAGGCTACAAAACATCACGCTGCGACTAATAGGAGCGAAGATATAATGGATAAAAACGGGGAAAATTATTCATCTTTGAAGTCTTCCTTTGCGTGCGCTGCGAAAACGGTTCAAGATACAAAAGTAATATGTATTAAAGAATTATTCCTCTTTAAATGATCTAAAAAAAAGTCCGCGACAGTATGTCTATCTTCTAAGATTGACTCACTAACACTATAACATAATAATAGAAATAGATCCGACGGGGACGAAGTCGCGAGCAATAGCTAGTGTTTGAATAAAATAGTAAATTAGCTGATCAGTGTCTAGAAAATAAAGTATTCAGTCGAGTTCATATTAGCGCCGCTCCGATTGCTCCAAAATTCGTCGAGGTTCTTCGTAAAGTTTACTATCACTTTCTGAATGGCAGATTATAACTTAAAACGTAGCTGTATGGACTATGGGGTCAGTCCCTTTGCCTTCCCAGTAAATAAGAAAATTATATTTAAAATAATTAACCAAATATTTGACATCTATACTTATTTATATTATATATTTTATTTTGCATATTATATTATAAAGAAGTAAAGTTTGTGTTTTTGTTAAATTGTAAGGGGTAATCTCGGGATCTTCTGAACCGATCTTAAAAATTCATTCACCAATAGAAAGCCACATTTTTCTTTTATTTAATTTAATGACCTGGTAACAAAGACCTTTAAGTCATATCTTATTTCTTCACTTCACTTCATTTCTTTCTGCCCTTCGTAAAGTGATAGTGAACTTTACGAAGAACCTAGACGAATCTTGGAGCAATCGGAACGGCGCTACTAAGCGCTCTCAAATGAATTCTTCATTTCTTGGACACTTATTAGCTAGTTTACTGCATGATACACTATCACAATCATACATTAAATCACTTTATGCACCAAAAAAGGAATATTCAATCGAGATTACATATAGACGCCGCACAATTCCCGCCAAAACTCAGAAAGGCTGAGTGTCCATAGGCTATATAAAAATAGGATTGTTAACATTATGCCCAACGAAGTCTGCGCGGGTCAGCTAATTTTAAATAAAAAACAACTTGTCATTCACCAAGTATATTTGACAGTTAGTTTGACGTTTCGAAGTGGCGGTAAAAAATATATTTTACGCGTACTTAAATTAAATCAATTTTAAAAGAAAGTATGTTTTTTATAAATAAAGGTGTATATAATTAAATAAAACACAACAATTCAAGCGTTTATTGGTCAAGAAGCTTTAAGAGTTGCATCTAGTTCTGCGAGCGTCGCAGTTGCTTTTCTCAGCTGCTCTCCTTGTTGCTTGCCGTTGCGGCTGAGAGCTGAGAGACTCTTCTTGAGGTTCTCTAGCCTGAGAGACACTCTCTCTTTCTCTTCGGTCAACAATTTTTGTGCTTTATCGCCTGTTGGAGTAATTTAATTTATAAAATGATTATTTAGTTCTGTAACTTATAATAATAAATAATAAATACTCTTTATTGCACACCAAAAAAGAAAATAACAATACAAGCAGCAAGAGAAAGAAAAACAGTACAAAAGTCGGTCTTATCACCAAGGTGATCTCTCCCAGACAACCTGAGACCGAAGAAAAGCTAGTAAGAGTGAATAGTAAAAGGTGGTCTAAAAATAAAAGATAAATAAATACATATTGGCATATATACCTAAACAACATCGATATTACTTAAAAAAACACATTAAAGAGACTTTTCATTGCTTTTTTTAACAAAATATAATGACTGAATTTTAACATATGGATTTTAACATTTGGATATTATATTAAAGAAACAAAACACTTCACTCAACAATGTTTATCATCACATAGTATAAAACAGTCTTTTTCTTCTGTCTGTCGTTCTTCTATGTATGTTAAAATCTTAAAACTACACAATCGATTCTCAAGCGCTTCTTTAAATAGATACAATGATTCCATAGGAAGGGTTATGTTTACAATACATACATAAATGAACCACGGTTAAACCACGGGCCGTAGCTAGTGAATGTATGTGGCGTCTAACACTCAATGATATTATAATAAAAAGATATGTTGTCAGCGCAAAATTTAGAAGACGCAAAAGCATCCTAATTAGGACGTCTTACCCTTACGGTGCATTCATTCGCAACTGACAAAACTATCACTTTATAACATACATATAACATAACATATCTATACTAATATATAAAAAAGTAAAGTTTGTGTGTTTGTTAAATTGTAAGCCACATCTCGGGATCTATTGAACCGATTTTAAAAATTCTTTCACCAATAGAAAGCCACATTATTGCTGAGTGTCATAGGCTATATAAAAAAGTATTGTTAACATTATGCCCAACGAAGTGGGCATGGGTCAGCTAGTTCATAATAATTTAAAGTAATTCTCACCTAACAAAGGTAGATATTCGCCAGCTCTTTCTTCTCTTATATCCAAAGTGAACCATTCCTCCATATCATCCGAGTCCGATGATGGAAAATCCTAGAAAAAACAATCATTATTCTTTATTACTAGCTTTTGCACGCGACTCCTTCCATGTGGACTTTTATATAATAAAGAAAGGTGTAGTAGAAACATTCAACGTTAAGCATTATGCCGCATAATGCGCTCTAATGCTAATAATTGAAAGACTAGGAGTGTGATTCAATATGTTTATATTATGTATAATACATTCAAGTGAAGCCGGGCTGCTTGTTAGTAATATTAAATACCTTAGCCAGCTGGGTCCATTTCAAGGGATGAGGCTTACCTCCTTCCTTTCTAAGGAAAGGAAAGGAAGGAAGGAAGATTAGGGAAGATTAAATATGACGACCGCTTGGCGCAGTGGTAACACAACTGCTTTCTCTTTCGTCTGGGTGTTGCTATGTATTGTATGTATGTATTTAAAAAAGAAAAGTTTGTATATGTAATTTATTCCGTTATCTAGTTGCCATAACACAAGCTTCGGCTTAGCTTGGAGCTAGATGGCGCTGTGTATAAATGTCCTGAAAATATTTATTAAAAAAAACTAAAACTATAGAAATCACTCACATCGTACAAGGAGTCATCGTCAGAGTTGGACTCGGCATCTGATGGTATTTCTTCATCCATTTCTTCCGGCTTCATTATATCTTGCCTACCCTCCTTCATTGCATCCAACACTGATTCCTGTAATAAAAACTGAATTTAAGAGAAAGTCATGCATTTATATTAGAATTATTTTTAGTTGATTACAATATCAACAAAAATATTATATTTACAATTTTTAATTTTAATTAATGAAGGGGCAACATGTTAATTCATATACATTTTTATAAATATACTAGCTGTCGCTCGCGACTTCGTCTCCGTCGGATCTATTTCTATTATTATGTTATAGTGGAGTCAATCTTAGAAGATAGACATATACTGTCGCGAACTTTTTAGATCATTTAACGAGGAATAATTCTTTCATTCATATTTTTTTTCGCAGCGCACGCAAGGGAAGCCCTCAAAGATGAATAATTTTCCCCGTTTTTTCCACATTTTCCATTATATCTTCTCTCCTATTAGTCGCAGCGTGATGTTATGTAGCCTAAAGCCTTCCTCGATAAATGGTCAATTCAATACAAAAAGATCGAATTTTTCAATTCGAACCAGTAGATCCTGAGATTAGCGCGTTCAAACAAACAAACAAACTCTCCAGCTTTATATATTAGTATAGATATCGTCCCGACCCGGCTTCGCACAGGTAGACATAGTATTAAATATAGCCTGTTACTCACTCATTGGTCCAGTACTTTTTGAATTTATTTTTATCATACAAAAAAATGTTTCCTCTTTATATTACTACACTTATTTTTTACACGCTAAGCAGAGCTTATGTTATAGTATGTAGATTATTGTTACCTAAAAAAAAACACTTTAATATATGATTAAAGTGTTTTTTCATCAATCAAATTTGCTTTCGACTTCTAAAAATAGGAATCTATTAAATTCACAAAAGGCGACCTTACAGCTAAATAGTAATTTCTGCCAGGCAACATGAGTACAACGATTAAGATCAATCAAATTTATGTCAGTACCTCATCAAAGTCCTCATCAAGGAACTCCTCGTGGAATGCTTCAAGGTCCTCAGTTTTGACGTGGACCTCCGGCTCTTCTTGCTTGATACTCTTTAATTCTGCTTTATCTGAATAGACAAGAAAGACAAGATATTTTATTTATTACAAGCGAGACGCCCCGGCTTCGCTTGCATATACTATGTAGCTGCTAGCTATGCCTGCGTAGAAAGGTGACTTTGGGCAGCATTTTTGAAAATGCCTAACCCGCGCCAACAAACGTTCAGCGAGTTCAACGTGATTCTTTAAATTGCCATAACTTTTTTATTTATCAACCGATTGACATGAATTAAAAACTTAATGTTAAGTAAAGCTTGCCACAATATGTCATTGAAAACCCCATCTAGATAGGATAAGCCGTTTTTGAGATTAGCGTGCACAAACAAACAGACAAACAAACAAAAATTCCAAAAAATCATTGTTTTGGGTTCTATTTCGTTAATAAAGGTCTCCTTTATTTTTTCTCATATATCTTCCATGTACAGACAGCGACTCGTAATGTTTTTATTATATGTATTGATTTACATTTGTATTAATACATAACGTCTTGTATAAGACGCCATCTAGATAGTATTATCTAGATGGGGTTTTCAATGACATATTGTGGTAAGCTTCACTTAACATTTAGTGTTTGATTCACGACAATCGGTTGATAAATAAAAAAGTTATGGCAATTTAAAGAATCACGTTGAACTCGCTGAACGTGTTGGCGCGGGTTAGGCATCTTCGAAAATGCTGCCCAAAGTCGATTTTCTACGCGGGCGAAGTCGCGGGCACAACTAGTTTTAATTTAAAAAGGTATCTTTTTTTTTTATTAGCATGGCAATCTCACCCCCGCTCCGGTCGACGGTGACCACCTTCTTGGTGACGGTGATAGTGGGTCTTATAACTCCAGGCTTGGCCGTGCTCTTAGCGGCGATGTTCGGATGTCGCATGCCGAACATTTTCTTCACTGTCCTCGCTTCATCTGAGGACTGAAATTATTTAATTATTTTTTTTTTAATAAGCTCAGGGAAATCAGAAAATTTCTGTCTGTACTTTAATAGGATACTTAGTTACTGTTGCCTTATTAAAAATAATTTTTAACTTAAAAAAAAAAACAACAAAAAAATTTCTTCGCACAAAGTAAAACGTATTACATTAAGTATATAGAAATTATTTAATAGTTATTTAATTCTCTGTACCAAGTCTGTACCAATTTTTTTAGCATTTATGACATCCTGTATCCATACTAACATTATGAATACGAAAGTAACTCTGTCTGTCTGTCTTTCCATCACACTAAAACTACTGAACCGATTAGAACGAAATTTGGTACGCAGATGGTCTAGAGCCTGGGGAAGGGCATAGGCTACTTTTTTTTAAATCAACCCCCAAAAGGTTGCACGAGGGGTGGAAACTTTTTATAATTTTACGCTTTCACGGCCAAACCGCTGAACCGATTGTTATGAAATTTGGTACACAGATGGTCTAGAGCCTGAGATAAAACATAGGCTACTTCTTAACTATGAAAAAGGGTTATAAGGGGGTCAAAGTTTGTATGAAAGTCCACGCGGACGGAGTCGCGGGTAACAGCTGGTATCAATATTTAAAAACTTATACTCACCATAAAGCTGTCAAAGTCACCATCACTCATATCTTCGGGCTCGGCTTTTGTTGCTACTTTTTCTTTTCTTAAAACACTCTTGGCTACTTTAAGTTGTCTCACGTTTGCTCCCTGAAATTAATTAATAAAAATCATTAACTCATGGTAAATCTCCAACTTTAACCGACTTTAAAAGGAGAAGGGTTCTTATTTCAACCGTAGATAAAGTCTCAAGTAAAACAATAAGTGTTTGTTTGGTTAAATCGATATTGTATAGATTGTTGTAGCATTCACTCGGTACCGACTTGAAAAGTATAAAATTACTATTAAATCATTTCTATACAGTGTGTTACAAAACATGTGTCCGATCCTGAAGGGAAATATTCTATATCTAAAAACCTTTTCGGATAAAATGAAATAAAAAATCTATAACTAAAAATCACGATGCAATAAAGTTGTAAAGATTGATAAATATACAAAAATTCAAGGAAATTCACAAATGCTGGCAACTCACGTACGGTTCGTAGACCATACAGACCCTATAGCTAGCAGAAGACGTGAAAGCGAGACGGTGTTGCCATGTAAATTTTGCAATATTACTTAGTTAATTTTTTTTTGTTTAAAATTTATATATTTTGTTCAAAACGATTGCAAAATAAGGACCGGTATATAGTAAGATGTTTTTGGATCGGACACTTGTTTTGTTACACACTGTATACTAAATGAAATGTATGTTTTACTTTGTGCGAAGAAAATTTATTTATTGCTTTTTAGTTTGAAGTCGGTTTATATTTCTTTTAAATTATTTAATACCAGCAGTGTCCCGCGGTTCTACCCGCGTCGTTTCCGTTCCCGGGGCATTTCTGGGATATAAAGTATGCTATACGTTAATCCAGGATATCACCTATCTACATACCAAATTTCAACTAACTCGGTCCAGCAGTTTTTGAGTAAAAGAATAACAAACATACATCCATACATACACTCTCACGAACTTTCACATAATATATAATATTACCTAGTAGTATTAAGTAAAACTCACATGGAATATATGTTCATCCTCATCATCATCGCTCGACTCCTGCTTGATTTTCTCCATTTTCTTTTTGGTCACTTTAATTTTCCCACTCTGATCATCTTCACCGAGCATTCTCTGAAAATATATTTTTATATTATTAACTAGCGACCCGCCCTGGCTTCGCACCCATCTATACTCTATATACTAATATATAAAGCTGAAGAGTTGTTTGCTCGAATTGAAAAATTATTTTTTTATTGAATAGACAATTTATCAAGGAAGGCTTTAGGCTACATAACATCACGCTGCGACTAATAGGAGCGAAGAAATAATGTAAAAACAAATCAACGGGGACGAAGTCGCGAGCAACAGCTAGTATATTATACTAGCTGACCCGTGCCCACTTTTTTGGGCATAACGTTAAAAATCCTTTTTTATTTTTGTAATCTATAAATCTTCTATACATATAATAAAAAAGTAACGCTGTCTGTACATGGAAGATATATGAGAAAAAATATTATAGGAGACCTTTGTTAACGCAATAGAACCCAAAACAATGGTTTTTGGAATTTTTGTCTGTTTGTTTGTGCACGCTAATCTTAGAAACGGCTTATCCTACCAAGATGGGGTTTTCAATTATATAGTGTGGTAAGCTTCACTTATTTTCAAAAATGCTGCCCAAAGTCACTTTTCTACGCGGGCGAAGTCGCGGGCACAGCTAGTTTTATTATATAACCTATGATGACACTCAGCAATAATAGTGTTTTTTTTAACTTTCTATTGGTGAAAGAATTTATAAAATCGGTTCAGTAGATTCCGCGATGACCCCTTACAATTTAACAAACAGACGCACTTTACTTCTTTATAATATTAGTATAGATATACAAATCATTTTCTTGAATAACTCTATTAAAAAACCGTATCTTAATCGGTGGCGTAGTTTTAAAGGTCTAATCTCTAGGATTACATACACTAGCTGCTACCCCGCGGTTTTACCCGCATAGTTCCCTTTCCCGGGGCAATACCGGCATATAAAGTATCCTATTCGTTAATCCAGAGTATCACCTATCTACATACCAAATTTCAACTTAATCGGTCCAGCAGTTTTTACTTAAAAGAAGAACAAACATACATCCTCACAAACATATTAGTACAGAATAGAGTGTATTATTAGAGGATTCGATACCGACCCATTTTTCCAATCCCGGGATTTCGCGATTTTCTTCAGTGAATCTCGGGATCCCGGGATAGTCCCGAGATTATATTGGTATTAAAAATTTTCCACAAAAAGACAATAAAACTTATCAAAACAATATTTAGACTAAAGAAGTTATTAGGTCTGATAAAATAACCAAATGAGGAACTTCTATAAATACTTAAGGAAATAGTTTTTAAGATATTTACAAAAGAGCTTCTTGTTCTTCATAAGACTGGCTTATATAAAAAATAAAAATACTATATGCTAATGAGTTAATGTTTATAGGTAGGTAATAACGTTTTAAATATAATAGACAATAGACCTGTCAAATTTCTCCTTAAAATAGAAGTGAGCTTACCTAAATTCCCAGAGAGCTAAAAATTGGTATGAATGTTCAAACAGAGCGCGTTAAGGCTCAGGTGTTAAGGATGGAAGTTGAAATTTAATAACAGGGGTGATTTTGGTTAAATGGCTGTTTATTAATCTAAAAAAAATATATTTATCAGTCCCAAAAATCCTGGGATTTATAAAATTATATCCCAGGATCGAATCCTCTATGTATTATACATACAAATATCTCTTAAATAACTCTTTAAAAAAAACCGTATCATATCGGTTGTGTAGTTTTAAAGATCCAAGCATACATACATACATAGATGCTAAAACACCCTTCTTACCAACAACTCATCAGTGTCATGTCCATCATCATCCGAATGTTTAACCGACTCTTCTAAGTCACTCTCTTGCGCTGTATTCTTCTCTCGAAAGAAGTCTAGTCCTTGCACATTTGACTGGAAAAAGAGATTTTAATTTATTTTATATGCTAAGTGTCGAAAAAATATCTAAAGCGCGATTCAGAACTCGGCAGAAGTCGCTAAAATGTTATACATTAAATAATTTTATTAATATATTATAATACCAGCTGTTGCCCGCGACTCCGTCCGCTTGGACTTTCATATAAACTTCGACACCCCCTTCCCCCCTTATAACCCAGTTTTGACCAGTTAAAAAGTAGCCTATGTTTTATCTCAGGCTCTAGACCATCCATGTACCAAATTTCCTTCTAATCGGTTCAGTAGTTCTGGCGTGATAGAAAGACAGACAGACAGAGTTACTTTCGCATTTATAATATTAAATATGGATATTTACTTTATTCATCCTTTACATATGGTTGCCTGAACGAAATGACTTACAGCGATAAGGGCGCCTTTTATTATTTATTTTATATTTCTTAATTTGATTATATTTTTCTTAACTCTTCTACACGGCATTTTGAAAACTGTTCCCATACTAAAAACATTATAAATAAATAAAAACATACAAAATAACTACACCAAACCTGATTGGAATTCTCCATGTTGTCCAGGGCCTGTTCTATATCCTGTCTGTTGGTCACCTGGTCTTCTTGAGTGGCTTCCACGCTGGACGGAGCACTATCCAGGCTTGCTAGAGTATCATCTAGTCTTTCCACTTGCTGCAAAGAGTATAAAATTAAAATCAAAATCAAAAGTATCTTTATTCAACTAGGCTAAATATAGTTACACTAGCTGTTGCCCGCGACTCCGTCCGCGTGGACTTTCATATAAACTTTAACTTCCCCTTTCTCCCCCTTATAACCGTTCTTTTAGTTAAAAAGTAGCCTATGTTTTATCTCAGGCTCTAGACCATCTGTGTACCAAATTTCATTACAATCGGTTCAGTAGTTTTGGCGGGAAAGCGTAACAGACAGACAGACAGACAGACAGACAGAGTTACTTACGCATTTATAATATTAGTATGGAGTATGGATTTTTGACTTGCCATGGTATAAAAAAACATTTGCCACAGTTCGGAAGGCAGTTTCTTCAATTGCCCCGGACATGGGAGCTGCGCGAGTTAAACCGCGGGGTGCAGTTAATGAAAAAAAATACATAAAAATTATTTACCATGTTCTGTCCATCGTCGTCGGTGAGCAAACCTTCACTTAACCATTCTTCTTGCCCCTCGTCTAGTTCTTCTTCCGTTTCTTGGTTCTAGAAGTAACATAATAAGAGATTAAACAAGACAAAAAAATTCAAGAAAAAAAATTTAAATGAATTTTAAGAGTTATAAAAACTGTATTCTTTAACAATGGGTCAACACAAGAAGCTTTAAATTTGATAGTAGTTTTTATTTAAAGCAAATCTTCAAATTAAAAGTATCATTAAATTTGGTTTATTTCATTAAAATTACTAAGATAACATATGTAAGAATAAAATAAATTTAAACAAAAACAAACAGACCTCAAACTAAAATGCAAATTAAGTTAATTAAAAAACAATTGAAGCAAAAAAATTAATGTTTTCTCACACAGTATTTTGTATTTTTATTTAGTATATAGAATTTTACCAAGTAAATGCTACTACAATCTTACTACTGATTTCTGTAATTTGGTAAAAAGGTTATTACGATACCAAAAAGCAAATATAAGGTTGAAAAGAGAAACATCCTCCTTTTTTTAAGTCGTTTAAAATTACAGTCAAATTGTAAAACTGAACTTAACTTAACTATACTTCTTTTCTTAGAAGTTGGTTATTGAGTTATATTTTTCAACCGACTTCAAAAAGGAGGAGGTTCTCAATTGGACCCATATGTTTTTCTATGTTTGTTACGCGATAACTCCACCAATTATGAACCGATTTGAATGATTATTTTTTTGTTGAATAGGTATTATCAAAAGGGTGGTCCCATTTAAATTTAATAATAAAATAATACCCCCAAGGGTGGAAAATTGGGGATTAACTTTCTTATACGCAATAACTCTGCCAATTGTAAACCAATTTGAACAATTATTCTTTAATTGAATAGGTATTAGAATTCGGTTCTATTTTTTTAAAAGGTTATTGTTGAGTTTAATTTCACTTAAAATGTACTGGTACAAATTATTCAATATATAATAGTTTTAACAAAAAGCAGTGCAATTTTAAAATAGGTTTACTTATGATAATAAATAAATTTTTTGTATAACTATAGCACAATGCAGAATTGATCCACATAGCATTTTAATCTTTATATTGTCATTTAAAATAAAACATTTCGTAATTTGAAACTCAGTTAAGAATTTTATAGTGATGGTATTTATTATTATAGTAGTTCTAGTTTCTTAGTAAAGTAGTTCTTATATAGTAAAATAGCAATTTACTTAAAGGTCTTTGATGTAGTTTAGGATTGGCATCTTTACGAATAGGTTTTTATTTTAATTATTTGTGTAAATCGTAACGTTCTTACATCCATACATTTTAAGAATCTAAATAGTACATGAGAAACTGAAAATATGGAAAAAATAATTAATTTTCAAAGATCATAGTTTTATCAACACTATTGAGGTAAAATCATTATTAATATAATCATTCCATAGTTATGTCCCTTTCTTCTGTCTGTCCCTATGTATGTTATGTACATCATCTTTAAAACTAGACGACCAATTTTTAGTAATGTTTCTATCAGATAGTAATTCTAGAGGGAGGTGTATGTGTATAATACATGCGTAAATGCAAGTCAGATCGCAGGCTGCGGCTAGTTAAATATAAATTTAATATTAAAATTAATCATACCTCAATTTTCAAAATTTTTGCTGCAGGTTCTTCCGCGTCCGACATTTTAATAGTTTAGTGAATTAAACTGAGGTTACTTCTTGATATTAAAACTAATTATTTATAATAAATATATTTTAAAAGTAGCTAAATTATTAAAAATAATTTCATTCAATGGCCAAATGCGGCATTTATTTTATTCATTGATTGTTTGTTGTCAAAACTCAAACGTCACGTGTCGAATGACAGAGGACGCCAGACAACATATTATTTTAACAAGTTAAAAACATAGATAAACAATATATAAAACCACTGCAGGATTTGGATAAAATTTAGTACAGATATAGGAAGTTAAATTGCTATGCTTGAATAAACGGCAGAACGGAAAAAATAACATAAAAACTCGGAAGTCGGGATATAAACAACAATAACAACTTAAGCGCCCGTATCGATTAAAATAAAATAACTTTATTACATTAAAATCAATAATAAATTTATTACATTACAAAAAAATTAGTAATTGTTAAAAACACAAGCTCGTGTACTTGTTCTTGTTAGTTGTTTAATTAGTTTAAGTAACTAAACAATATTCAAGGTCTACCTCAACCTGAATATGTTCTCACAATGATATTATATAATTTTAGCTGTTGCCCGCGACTCCGTCGGCGTGGACTTTGACCTACCTATCTCAGGATCTAGAGCGTCTGTGTACCAAATTTCATTACAATCGGTTCAGCGGTTTGGCCGTGAAAGCGTAAAATTATAAAAAGTTTAACCCCTCGCGCAACCTTTTGGGGGTTGATTACAAAAAAAGTAGCCTATTGCCTTCCCCACACTTTACACTATCTTTGTGATGGAAAGGCAGACAGACAGACACACAGACAGATTTAATTTTGCATTTATAATATTAATATAGTATGGAACAGTATGGTTCATTGTGTTCTCAATATTTCGAAAATAACGACACTTCTTTATCAAAAATTTTATGTGAAGATGATGATTTGATTGTTTATAGACTCTTATAGTTTTGTCCTACAGTCATTCAGTCGTATTTTATGAAATAATTTAAACGTGAATCTATCTGTATGTAGGTTAGCATGTTGCCATAGCAACGATCGGTGATTACAAACATTTCAAATATTTAAGTTGCAACATGTTTTTTAAGTCGTACAAATAATATATTTATTGATTTTGTTTTAAGTAAATGTGTGTTCTTCAAGCGTTTGCCGTAAGTAGACTTTTTTACGATTGTGCTACCTTCACATACTAATAAAGCAAAATTTAGGTCAGTGAATGTAGGTCAAAATATTTATGCAATGTTTTTTTGTTGTTAATTCTTAAGCCCAGCCCAAAGTCTTATCTTATCTACTACGTTATGCATTCGCTGCCGAGCCCGAGGTCTTAAAAAGAGTCCTATGTATTTATCCAGGGTCTAACCGATATGACACTCTTCAGCTAAATCCATTTAGTAGATTTTGCATGAAGGAGTAACAAACACACGTATTAAATATAGATAATATATCCACAATTCGTAACAAAATTTTTTATTTATAATATTAGTAAGAATAATGATTTTTTAGATTAAAAAATGCATACGTCACGAAAAACTGCAGATGTTAAGAGTAAGGTTAAAGAAAAATCAAAAGATGATATTATTACTTCTAAGAAAGAAAATGAAAAACTTAAAAAGAGTGTTTATAGTGTGTCTACACCACGGCCCTATGTACAACAATCTACAACAGCCGATATCTATTCGAGACAAAACAGTGCTTTAAAAGCGCCTAAGAAAACTTCACAAACAACCACTAAAAGTAATGTCTCACCTATGAAGAATTTACTCAAAGCATCTCCGTCAGCTGTTAGCTTAAGAAAATCAACGGCCTCCAACATGACAGGTGTTAAAAATGCGTCAGACGTCAAAAAAGTGACAGCTGTCAAAAGTAAAGCGAATCCGTCGCCGGATTCAGCGAGGACGGTGACGTTGAACCGAACACCGAGAGGCGCGAAAAGTTTGACACTTTCAAATGTGACGGTTAATTCTCCAGTTGCCAGACGAAAATTGAGTTCCGATTATAAAACAGATGTAGCTAGAACTTCTAAAGAGGTGCCAAAGGAGGCTGTAATGGTTGAGAATAAAACGGAAAGGCATCGTACTAACACTAGGACGTTGGAAGAAAGCGAGGTTAAAGTTTTAACTCCAGATGCAGTTGACAACAACGCCGAGATGCTAAATTTGTCTAAAAAATTACGAGCGCAACCCAAAGCCTATTTTGTAGACTTCAACGGAGAACAGATTACACAGGTATGTTTTTTTACCTTTATTGTTTAAAAAGCGAATTAAGTTAGCTGAAAATTTTATTTATTTATCTGTGGATTTATTTGTCTACATTCAATGGTCACATGCATTCACATGAAAATTTGGATTTTCCTCTTGTAAATAGACTATGTGTTATGAGGGTTATTGATTCCTGAAGATCGAGGTTAAATTGGACCCGCTACCAAATGTTTCTTTACTCAACTTTCCTCGAAAGGAGGCCAATACACTTATGACGTCACGAATGCTCATGGGTGGCGCCGATCACTTCTCAGTTCTCACCAGGTGATGCGCCAGTAGGTTTGCTTAATATCTATAAAATATTATAAAATATAAAAAGTTGTATACACAATTAAGAGCAGCACATGTTAATATAAGTAGTTTAATGTAATTTTACCTGTATATATATTGTGTAAGCTTCTCAGTTTATCTAAATAAATAAATAAATAAAAAGTTGCACTGAGGCCAAGGTGCACTTAGCTCCTACTAGTATCTAATTTAAAGTCCAAGTGAAATAAATCTTTATTTAATCAACTAGGCTAGATATTAGCGAATTGACTGGGCTAATGAGTCTTAACATCTGATGACTTAAAGTGGGGAGCGTCGGTGTAGTGCACCCCTGCCCGGAGCTGGGCTTTAACGCAAAGTTCAGTGTAGCACTGCATTGGCTATGGGCTGGCGTTACTCTTATCAGGAAGGCGTCCAGGTCGTCTCCCCTCTTCATATTTATACATAACACTTTCGAAACGTCATAGCATTATAAAACAGACATTTACGACCGATTCAGAATGTAGTTTCTACAGAGAAGAAAGAAAAGAATCTCTGGCAGTTGCTCTTTTAAAAATCTATCTTAAAGAACCTCATAATATTTTTGTCAAATAGGCAAACAAAGAGAAAACACCAAGCGAAGAAGACATCAGCTATGAAGACGATTTTGAAAGCTACGAGTCGGATTTCGACTCCTACCACAGTACGTCATCGAAGAGCAGTTTAGAAGACCAGCTTAGTGATAGATCGGAGAGAAAGGAATTGGTTGATAGCAGGAAAGCGGAAGAAAATATGCTTGATTCTGGTAAGGTTATATACCTAGTTTTCATATAATAATAAAAAATAAAAACCGGGTTTGAAACTATTACACATAATTTTATTATTATATTCATAAATTAAAACTATTGAATAAATTGCACTTAAATAACGTTAACAATACTATTTTAATCTTTGTTCTTATTTATATTTGCAAAGAAAACCAATATTGTTTACATTGTTATTATTCAAATAATCAAGCTGTCAACAGCTTCCGCAGAAGATGTAAACGCTACGCGTCGCCACCGTCGCGCACATAGCCAATAGACTCCTAGAGCTACTAGGTGTCATAATATCGTCTTCAATTACATCAAAGCTCTTTTAGTAAAAAAAGTTTTTTCGAATTTACTTCACTCCTTACACAGTACACTCCGTTAAAAAACGTTTAAGTGAAATCAGTCGATATGTTATCTATACTCCCTGCGGCTTTACCCGCGTATTTCCCGTTTCCGATGGATTTTCGGGAATTCCTTTCTTAGTGCACCTCTTCGCTACTTAAGCTACGTCCCATCCAAATTTCAAGTGTCTACGTTTAGCCGTTTAGGCTGTGCGTTGACAGTGAGTCAGTTTCTCCTTTTATATCTATAGATTCTATGCAGTCATGACGACATTTAAAAAAAGCAGCTCGTGAGGGATTTGAACCCCCGACCTCCTCTAATCCAAATTTAAGCGGGCGCTCTAACCGCTGAGCTAACGAGCCATGTCTTTTGTACTGTATTTGTGAACTATATTTTAAATATGACATCATTACTACATCACAATGACTCATATAGATAATAAAGTGATATCGATTGATTTTGCTACACCCATTATAGGTATATCATATAGATTGAGTTGTTAAAAATAATCCCTAATAAGATTATAATTAAAATAAAAAAGCGTCTAATCTTCATAGTACAATATTGTAAGGGAAAAATGGGGCTCCATTGTCTTTTTTATTTCAATAACATAGGGGGCAAAAACGCATGTGAGCCACCTGATGGAATGTTGACATCGCCGCCCATGAACACTCGCGGAGTTTGACGGCTCCGAAATGGGTTGCCAAACTTTTAAAATCTCCCCACATAGTTAAAGCTCTATTGTTTTTCGATCGCAAAAGCAACTCTAACGAGATGGCATTAGTTGACGCCGGTATTAAGTGGGGGGATGGTCCCTACCAGCTGATGCAGTGCAGAATGTTTACTAGTTTCGATTTTTTAAGTTTCCTATAGTCCATACGAAAATAAAGCGATTGTAAGTTAAATGGATTTTAAATGTCTATAAAACTTAAACTAATTGATATTTTGGCATGAAACAGAAAATACACATGGGTCTTGTTATATAAATTTATAATTATCCACAATTGTGTTTAATCTCCTTTAAACTCTAAAATGTACCTACATTTCAAACTCTTTTCAAAATAATTACAAGTAATTATTATTAAAAAAACAAAATACCCGACTGCACACTAAAAAAAGAGTAATTATGTCTTTATCCCGTGGGACTTTTAGGATAAAATGTATCCTATGACACTCCCGTAATCAAGACAAATCTAACGATACCTCATACATCAAAATCCATCAAGCCGTTTAGGCTACAGGAGGTCACAAAGGAACAGACATACATACTTACATACACTCGAAAAACATTACCCTCTTTGGCAGTCGGGTAAAAAGTGACATCATTGTCAGTAAGAAACAAAAGTTGAAAAATAGAAGTTAAGCAGCTCGTGAGGGATTTGAACCCCCGACCTCCTCTAAAACTTTGTTAGCGCGTTTTGAACCTCCTCGATTTTCTTTAAGCGGGCGCTCTAACCACTGAGCGAACGAGCATTAGTACTGTATTTGTGGTAAATATTATTAGCTGTGACGTCACGAATGAATCACAACGACCAAAGAATACAGAAAAACCTAACGTAGTATTAACATGCTTTTGTGTTTTAATGTGTCGATATACTTATGTCTTAAATGACGTCATGAACCCATCACAATAACTAATTAAGTTAAAATGGTAATATCAGATAACAATAATATCTACTTATATAGGTAACATAATATCAATTAATACCTGATTGTTTAAAACACTAGCCGCATCCCGCGGTTTTACGCATTTATACATCTATATAATATAAAAGAAAGTCGTGTAAGTTACACCACTTATAACTCAAGAATGGCAGAACAGATTTTGACATTAAGGCGGACAAAGTTCACCGGGGCAGCTAGTGTATTATAAACATCAAAAGGTAGGTTACCTTATGATAAAAAATCGCATTTATAGGTTGTCTTCTATTATATAAGCATATATTAATCTGTTATAGACTATATTAGTGATTGTGATAGGTTCATTGATAAATATTTATCAGAAACACAGTGCTAAAACAAGATAAAGTAAAAAAACTAAAACCC
>JADANM010006871.1:1858079-1870505 GCA_026213755.1 Eurema hecabe | reverse complement strand
CTAAGATCAAGCCATAGAGCCCATAGACGCTATATCGGGATACAATGCTAAGAGTCGTTCCTAAGATCGAGCCATAGAGTCTATAGACGTTATGGACTCTACCATACAAAAAAAACTAAATTGAAATCGGTTCATTCGTTCGGGAGCTATGATGCCAGACAGACAGACAGACAGACACGTCCAACTTACAACACCCCTCTTTATGCGTCAGGGGTTAAAAAAATCTCTCACCTCTGTAGCTGGGAGCTTAGAGTGTCAGCAACTGCTGCCTTCGCTCTTAGAGCGGCCAATTCTGCGGCCTCTTCTTCCAGGCAAGCCGCATGCTGTCTCACTCTCTCCAACTGTAAAGCGTATCTATCTGTCTCATTCTTACTTGAGTACAAATTTACTTTACTAAAAGAACCTTAGAATAGTATTTAACCGACTTAAAAAAAGGTTTCTCAATACGGCCGTTATATGCTTCTATTATCATCTTAATATATATAAATCTTGTGTCATTATTTATGCATGTATTATACACATATACCTTCACCTTGAATCACTCTATCTGATAAAAAACAGCATGAAAATCTGTTTGCGTAGTTTTAAAGATTTAAGCATAGATAGGGACAGACAGAAGTAAGGAACTTAGTTTTATACTGTGTATTGATAAGTTGCATTATATTTTGCTTTTTTTCTATATATACATACTAGCTGGCTAAATGCCCATTTCGTTGGGCATAATGTTAATCCTTTTTTATTTTTGTAACTTAAATATAAAAGGTAGACATATTCTGTTGTTGACTTTTTTGTAGGCATTATCATGCTCCACATCTTTTCTCTAGAAAACATACTTACAACTTTCATACTTAAGGTCTGCTTTTAAACGCTTTTAAAATCGGTTCAGTAGATCCCGAGATTACCTGTTCCTTTATTTCTTTAGATATAATATTAGTAAAAATCCTGTTTCTTTCTTTCATACCTCACTCTGTGTGCAAGCGAGAGAGGCGCTGGCATCGTCCCTCTCTTTCTTACACGCCTCCAATAGCTGCAATGTTGTATTTAGACGCTTTTCAAAGTCCTCCTTCTCGTGTTTTCTTAGAATAAGAGCGGCCTGACTCTCCTTTAACTCCGCTTCTGAAATGTATAAAATTTTCTTCCTTATACGGAATATTTTTCAGGACAATATATAGACTATTTAAATCAAACTAATCCATACTGATCTATACTAATATTATAAAGAAGTAAAGTTTGTGTGTTTGTTAAATTGTAAGGGGTCATCTCGGGATCTACTGGACCGATTTTAAAAATTCTTTCACCGATAGAAAGCTATATTTGATCAAAATGCTTTCTTAGCGGATGCCTACGTCATAACATCTACCTGCATGGCAAATTTCAGCCCGATCCGTCCAGTGGTTTGGGCTGTGCGTTGATAGATCACTATGTCAGTCAGTCACCTTTGAATTATATATATTTAGATTTACCTAATTGTTTGGCTCTCATAGAATCAGTTGAATTGGTGACCGCTGCCTCCTTCGCAGCTTCTAACTCTGACATTTGTTGAGTGAGCTTTTCAACTTTCTCTGCGCTTTCCTTAAAATAAAAAAAGGTAAGTAAAATATTGACGACCGCTTGGCGCAGTGGTAGCACAACTGCTATCTGCGCGTTGCGTCGTGGGTTCTATCCCCACACCGGACAAATATATTTGTAAGTTACATTTGTATTTTTCTGTGATCTGGGTGTTGCTATGTATTGTATGTATGTATTTACAAAAGAAAAATATGTATATGTCATTTATTATTTATTTAACTACTGAACCGATTAGAACGAAATTTGGTATACAGATCGTCTAGAGTCTGGGGAAGGATATAATACTTTTTTTTAAATCGACCCCCAAAAGGTTGCATGAGGGGTTGAAACTTTTTACAACTTTACGCTTTTACTGCCATACCGCTGATCCGACTTTAATGAAATTTGTTACACAGATGGACTAGAGCCAGAGATAAAACATAAGCTACTTTTTAACTGGGAAAAAGGGTTATAAGGAGGGAAGGGGGGGGGGCAAAGGTTACATGAAAGTCCTTAGTATACTCACTTTATAAGCATCCATCTCGGCTCTCAATTTGCTCTGAGTCCATTTCAATCTACCCTCCAATTCTTTTATATCTTCTCGAACTTTCGCCACTTCTTTCTCGCTGTTCGACAGGTCATGGCACTGAAAAACCAAAATATTACTATATCATTTTGTAACAACACTTATAATTCGAGATATGATAGATCAATTTTCATGGTTTTTGGTGCGTTGAATTTGTCCAGGCACCGAACAGCAGAATACATCTTAAAAATAATTAAAAGTTTATAAGCCCCCCCCCCCCCGCTTGTAAAGTTTCTGAGCATGGATGTTTGGATGTTTGTTGCTCATACACTCAAAAACTGCTGTATGAATTTGATTGAACCCTGGTTTAACACATAGGATACTATTTATCCCAGTATTGCCCTTGTAAATGGAAATTATCAGAGTAAAAAATCGGGAAATCTATACCGCAGGAGACGGCAAAATTTCATGATGATTGGTTCAGTAGAATTTGCCTACTTTCACATTTATCAAGTTAAAATTGATTATTACACAAACCTTATCATCATACAGCTGGCATATCCTCTGCTTCTCCTCACGAGCTGTCTTCAATTTGCTGACCAGCAACTCTTTCTCAGCAATCGCTGCCCTTTCAGCCTTGACAGCGTTCTCAGCGGTTTTCCTGGCTTCAATCACAGTGCATTCCAGACTGGCGTAACGCATGACAGCTGCGTCTTTTTCGCGTTGCGCTTGCTCGGTTTTTTTGCATAGCTGAAAATTTAATAACACTTAATAATTATATGAATAACTAAAATAAGAATAATTTTAGTAGTGTATATGATTCATTATGGAATATTTATTTCTTCTTCATAACAGGTACAATATAAACATTAAGTATAGTAACCGTCAAAAATGTTTAGCGATTGACGAGAATAGCTGCGCATCGGTAGAATCGCGCTCGTAATTGACGTATTGGTGCGAGAAAGACAACACGACTGGGACAACCAATCAACGCTCGCGCACCCGATGATCACGCGCCCCGCGCGCCGCACCGCTACCTCGATACCTTATTTTTGACTTCTGCGCAGGTTTCGTTCACCGCTAAATGTCATTGACGGTTACTTTAATTATATGCATGTAATTGGAGAAATACAAAACATTCAAAATATATAAAACTAGCTGTTGCTCGCAACTCCGTCCACATGTACCTTCATATAAACTTTGCCCCTCCCCCTTATAACCCTTTTTTTCCAGTTAAATTCATTCTAATCAGTTCAGTAGTTGTAGCGTGATGGAAAAACAGACAGAGTTAGATACGCATTTATAATATTAGTACGGATTATACCATAAACCACACATACATATAAATACACATATACACATGATATACAATATAAAAATGTGTTTATCATATTTTTATATTGTATATCATATCTAAAATCTAATTAACTTTAAAAAAAATAAAACTTCATGATACAACGACCTATTTAAGAAAAAATAATCATTCATATTGGTTCATAATCAGCGGAGATATTGCGTATAAAAAAGTTCATCCACAATTTTCCACCCTTAGGGGTTGTTTTTTTTATTATTAAATTTAAATGGGACCACCCTTGAGGTATTACCTATACGCCGAAAAAAGATTTGTTCAATTCGGTTAATTAAAGGCAGTTATCGCATAACAAACATAGCAAAAAAATCGAATTGAGAACCTCCTCCTTTTCCTGAAGTTGGTTGAAAATAGTTGAAGTTACGAATTTCAATTCACATTTATAAATTAAATAGTATAAGTAATATATGATCTTTAATCACAAAACTATTCAAAAACTAAACCAAAAATACTTTCTTTTGATAAAGAATAAAAAATTTATTACCATATCCACTTTAGCTTTCAATTCGTTGAAAGCCAGGTCCTTTGCTTGTAAGTCATCCGTTTGTTTTTTAATTAGCTCTTTTAACGAAGCATTCTCTCTCTGTTGCTCAGTTAATACTCTTTCTAACGATTCAACTTGCAGTTTCGTAACATCATTTGTTTCCGCATCATTTAAAACATCATCCGATTTTACTACTTCAGTATCTTGACTTGGTTCAATTTTACTAGCATCTCCATCTTCGAAAATGTCGTTCAAAACTTTACTTTGAAGCTTCGGTTTAACTGGTTTTTGTGTGACCCGTTGGTTGTTGTAAGCGTTCTTCAAGCTACCACTTACTGAGGAAAAAATGCCGTGAACATTCCGTACAATACTGCCGAGATCCTGATTCAATATCTCTTTCGGTACCATCTTACTCTTAATATCAACTTGTTGTGTAGAGTGAGAATTTTCCGATACTATTTTTTGTGTTGCCGCTGCTTTTTGTTTTTGATTTTGGAATTGACTAAGAATTTGTTCTGCGTTTAAGTTGGTGGTAGAATCACTTTTGGTGGTCAGATTTTCGGCACTTTTACTTAGTGGGGATATTATACCCTCGTTTTTAGGTTCAATATTTAAACTTGCATTTGAATTGTTAATTTTATTCTCTTCACAAGAGTCCTGAATGTGATTAAGATTATTTACTGATTGTGATAATGATTTACTCTCAATTATACCAGATAGTGTATCACCGTTAAAATTTCGTTTAGCACATTGAGAATCATCTTTATAATTATCTATAGTGGTCTGAATTACTTCTTCGGTTGCCATAATATCCGAACTATGGTTTTCTGGATATATTAAATTATTTTGTTCGCTATCGGGGCTTATCGAGGCAGGAAACGACACAATACTTTCATTTTCGGATCGATCAATTTCTCTTTCATTTTCAACACTTTGTTTATTCACTTCCGATGACTTTAAAGGCGAAATTTCCGAATCAGAAGACGGCGAATACGTTTCAGAACATAACTCTGCAGTTTCAACACTAGAATCACTAGACAATTCATTTAATATATTATTTTCATTCATCACATTATTGACGTCGACAGGGTCAATATGGGCCATGGTATTTTCGTTAGCACAGGACATTCAGAATTCCAATTTAAGCGAATCTTTCAAGTTACGTAAAGCAGTTCATAATTAAAGCATAAAGCCATTAGAGAGTTTTTTTGGAATGTTTTTCTTGCAATTTAAATTGAAATAAACATAGCTTAAAGATAGGCTGCCTTGAAAGCTAATGACTTTGACAACTGTAACTGACAGTCGGATAGAAAAATCTGATTAATTTTGACATAGCATAAAACTGACACTATGTACTACATTTTATAGTAAAATATATATTTTCTTTGGGTTTTTTCTTCATCGAGATAAGACATGAAGGTATATTATATAACACGAAGCTTAAAATAGGTTCCTAAATTCACCCAAATAATAAAAGAAAATAAAGAAAACTCTTTTCGTGTTCTTTGACTGTAGTCGGAGTCTATGGTTTTTATAGAACTATAGAGCACAAAGGTATGGTAGCCCTTCGAAATAAACTGTCATTTTAATTTCATTTGCGTTAGCGAGCTGCGAAGTGAGAGCGCAGTGCAATCAAATCGAGGGTCCCTTGAAAAGTAGGTCGACAGTATTGATTTTACACAATATTCAACAAACAAAGAAGACTTCATAGTATAGTGTAATAGTTAACTTGTGCTCGACCAGCTAAAGTAGCAGCCGTTAAAATGCCTGTAAGTGCCATTACTATTCTTATCATGTGATTTCCGGGCTACGATTTCGTAATTCATCATTTCCTCAGCCACATTGCCTCTACAAATTCCAATTAGAATCAACCGAATGTGATTACGTAGCAGAATCGTTAGCTTTGCTAACAATATAACGTGACTCATAATAGATTTATGTCAGGGTCGCGTAACTACGCATTTGATGGCACGTGTTTGATTTTTTTGTTAATTTGCTGGTTTAGGATGCGGAATTGGGCGGGACGGTCGAGAATGTTCGGGTGGTTGTGCGCCTGCGCCCCATGGACGCGAGGGAGAAGATGGACGGGGGTTACAATTGTGTGTCAGTAGATACAGTAAATAATACGATAGCAGTGACTCGAGCGAACGTCTCCCCGCCCGAGCCGCCGCGGGTCTACGCTTACGATGCAGTCTTCGACAGCAGTACAAGTCAGGTAATGACGTAATAGCCATAAATGTGCTAATCCAATTCTCAGTCTGAGCAATCTGTTATAAAAACTAAAGATCGACTGATTTTTAATTTTGAAAGGCGAAAGTTGTCAAGGACATTGCTAGTTTAATTTTGGAATGGTTGCGTGCAGTGAAAGTTATCTATGGATTAACTTTGAAATTTATGCACTATGTTTATTTTTACTTAATATTTTAATTTCATGCAACACAGCCTTGCTACTGGTGACATCATCTATGTTAAGAATGATTAAAGTTAATCATGTGTTGATTTTGAAATAGTTTTTACACTTTTAGTATAGCTATGCTTTCGGTTCTATTCATACAAAATTCATTTTTAGTCTGTAGGATTTTTAGGAGCTTCATTATTATATCCTTATGGTTAAATATTTTGAAGTTAAATAAAGAAACTATGATACATGCTAAAAAGAATATAAATCAAATTAATTGTATTTTTAATTAATTTATTTATTCACACTTTGGTACAATGTACACAATTAAAATAGCATATGATACAATGTAAGTAACAGGCGACCTTATCCCTTAAGAGGAATCTCTTCCAGTATTATGTACTCCCAGATGTAATAATGAATATATAAAAAGCCCTTAACGATTTTAACTTTACCGAGTGAATATAAATAGAATTTGCTGAAATAACCCATTGTCCTTGTGTTAAAAACAAAATTAAACTTATTTAATTAAATTACAAAGCCCCGTAAATATCTTTTTCGTAATTTTGAGAGGAATGTTTTGAATTAGGAGGCATTTTTTTACATTTTCATAAAAGAAATGTATATATTATTGGAATAGGAATGATAAGACTTTAAGAATAGACATTGCGCCCAGTTTGTTACAGATACAAGTATAATAATATAAAGAATCTGTAAACTTCTTTTCTGTATTTCCTCTTCCATGCACAGTCTACTGAATGTATTCATCTGAAATTACGATATATTATTTATATATAGATATTATAGACATATGATATTCATACACTTGTGTTGCCAGATAAAGGGAAACCAATAAATCGGGGCAGAGCAGCAAAATAGTACAAATATTTGACAAAAAACATGGACAAATTTTACATTCTTGCATAATTGTTATCGACAATGTCTTATCATTTTGATTATCTATTTCAATTAGGAAATTATGGGCTGAAAGCAGAAATGTTTTAAGTGATTTTGTGTAGGAATTTCAATGTTTAAACTATTAAGAATTTTTGATTTGACTATCAAGAATATACACTTTTTTTTATCTAGTTAAAATAATATACTAAATAATGCCAAATTTTGCGTAAATCTATTTTAGTACTATTTGTGTAAACAAGTACCTGTACAAAATTGTTTTCTAAGTCATAATAAATGTATATTCACTTGTTTGTTAAAAGTTCTACTGAACATATAAAAATAATAAACAATATCTTATCTTTATCTAGAGCTTTGTAAATTATCACAAATATGGGTACAGAAAGACAAAGTTCCAAGTCTAAAGAACATATCTTTGTTCTACCAGGCTACATATAGTAACAATTAAATCGTGGTATTACAGAACAATTATGTATCACCGATTCGTAAAGAGGTTAATACAGAGAACATTCGGCTAGATATTATGTGAGTGCTTTTTATAAAAGGTAAAGATTAATTGAAAGTTTTAAGCAACAAGGTAGTGAATAAATGTTTTTAACCGATTTCAAAAAAGGAGGTCTTTTCATTCAACCATACAACATAAGATTAACTGAGAACACCCAAATCATTTAAATAAATAAAAATAAATTAAGCGTTTCTAATTTAATCTTCATCCAAAAAGGTGCAGCAGGGGACTTAGTATGTAAGGTTTTTTTCTTTTCTAGCATCATATTAAATTATTTCAATACTAAGAGTTCATGTTTATCTAGCCATAAGTTTGATAAAACTTCTCTTATCAATCAAGCATAGACAACGAAGAAGAACCACAGGCAACAGAAGCGAAACTCAATGTGCCCGTCATTCGTCTAGATTGGCGTTGAATACCGTCAGTCTTGTCGAATGGTGGGTAGGTTGTGTTTATAAACAACAGAGAAGAGTACACCACGATAAAGAATTATTGTCTATGGCCATAGAGAATTGACAAGGAATTTAAATTTCGGTTACATTATTATTATTTTAGTTATTGGTTTGGTCTTTAAATAGATCATTATTTTTTCACAAGATTTTAATTTATGAGAGAAGTTTTTTTTTCTGAACGTCGTATTCATTCCTCATTGACTCGTAACTTTTAATTGTCAAACTGACAGTTTTCAATTCTTTAATAATAAATGACTGACAATTCTGAATGGCCATAGACAAGTAAACTATAGACTAATAACAACAAGCAAGAAGTTATAAAAGAGAAAACCAGAGACAAGAGATAAAATACGTGATGTTCTGAATGCAATTTGCACGTCCTCTGACGATGCAAGGGCGGGAAGGCTTGTGCATCGTGAATATTGCGTAATAAATCATCAGAGAAGATATGTATATATTAATAACAAGCATGTATTGTATACAGAGTGTTAAAAAACAAGTGTCCGATCCGAAAACCTCTTACTATAAAGCGATAGTAGGTCCTTATTATGCTGTCATTTTGCAAAAATGACATATTTAATTTTTCCATCAATGTGAAATTATAGAAAAACTTTTGTTAATTTTCTGGCACTACACATGTAATTGCACGCATCGAGCGAAAGCACTATTTAGTACTTTTGAGAGTCCTCGATATATGAGTGAAGAAAGATGTAGTTAAAAATGTGAAAGTGTGTTTGTTTGTTTGTCCTTCCTTCACGCCGTAACTAAGCCGTAACACTGCCAAAAATCAGGTCGATTGATTCGACCTGATTTTTGGCATACAGTTAGTCAAAGGATGGAGAGTAACATAGGCTACTTTTTAACTGGAAAAAGTGGTTATAAAGGGCAGGGGGGGTGTTAAAGTTTGTTAAAAAGCACGCGGACGGAGTCGCGGGCAACAGCTAGTAATTCTATAATTAGAAAATTAGGTATATGAATGTAGGCGTTAACAGCACGCGATATCAGTAACTGGATGGACTAGTACATATCTCCCGAATAAGGATTCTGAATTTAGTCATTCTGGATGTAGGGAACTTATAAGTTTTTATCATCTTCACAAACTAGTAGTAATTCAGTCTATTCACACTCCGCATTCACGCATCTATACTTACTAATATATAAAGCTGAAGAGTTTGTTTGTTTGATCGCGCTAATCTCATGATCTACTGGTTCGAATTGAAAAATTCTTTTTTTATTGAATTGACCATTTATCGAGGAAGGCTTTAGGCTACATAACATCACGCTGCGACTAATAGGAGCGAAGATATAATTGAAAATATGGAAAAAACGGGGAAAATTATTCATCTTTGAGGGCTTCCTCTGCGTGCGCTGCGAAAACGGTTCAAGTTACAAAAATAATATGTATGAAAAAATTTTTCCTCTTTAAATGATCTAAAAAAAAGTCCGCGACAGTATATGTCTATCTTCTAAGATTGACTCACTATAACATAATAATAGAAATAGATCCGACGGGGACGAGGTCGCGAGCAACAGCTAGTCTATTATACCAATGTACTTTCCTCTTGAATTACTTCGATAATAAAAGAAGGCAAGAAAATCGTTTGCGTAATTTAAGATTTAAATAAACATAGGGACAGACGCGAAGAAAGCGGCTTTGTTTTATAACTGTGTAATGGAGATTTATAATTTTTGGTACCCTCGAGGCTCGAACCCTGTACTTTCATTTGAAGTTTCATAGCTGTGCCCGCGACTTCGCCCGCGTAGAAAAATAACTTTAGGCTGCATTTTTGAAAATACCTCACCCGCGCCAACAAACGTTCAGCAAGTTCAACGTGATTCTTTAAATTGCCATAACTTATTTATTTATCAACTACTAAAATTAGATTAGAATTAAACACTAAATGTTAAGTGAAGCTTACCACAATATATCATTGAAAACCCCATATAGATAGGATAAAGCGTTTCTGAGATTAGCTCGCACAAACAAACAGACAAAAAATCATTGTTTTGGGTTCTATTGCGTTAATAAAGGTCGTCTATAATATTTTTTCTCATATATCTTCCATGTACAGACAGCGACTCGTTACGTTTTTATTATATGTATAGACTAGCCCGCCCAACGCGACTCCGTCCACGCCGCACCTATCCTGCCCAAATCCATATATCTTACACCTACATTTCTTCGCTAAAGAACCATCTTCGCACATCCAGGAATATTCTAAAAAAAGAATTATGAAAATCGGATCAGCTGTTGTCAAGATATACGCTTACCAACACATTTTGTGTTTCGTTTTTATATTAAACACTAGCGAACCCGTGCCCACTGCGTTGGGCATAACGTTAACAATCCTTTTTTATATAGCTTATGACACTCAGCAATAATGTGGCTTTCTATTGGTGAAAGAATTTTAAAAATAGGTTCTGTAGATCCCGAGATTACCCCTTACAATTTAACAAACACAAACACTTTACTTCTTTATAATATTAGTATAGATTTACACCAGAATCCTATCCCTCTTTATTTAAAAGAAGAAAAATTTTCAGACTTTTCTGTTGTTGGTATACAACGATGCTACTGATTTCTGGTGGTTCCTTTGAAAGGACAGAGAAATAAAGTGGAACTTTGAAAAATTATAGAGAGGAATGCCTTTATAAGTTTTTCATTAAGTATTAATTGACACAATTTAATTAGTCTAGGCTAGATCTGATGATGAAGCCAAGATACAGTCGAGGGAACTTGTATTGATAAGGACTTTACATCTAGATGGGTTGTGACTACCATAAGCGGTCTGATGCTGTAGACGTAGGATAATGTAAAGAACTCCTCAACGGTATACAGTAGCTTCCTTGAGTTAAGAATTAACTCATTTATCTTGATAAAAACTTTGCACCTATATGGGTTAAAAAGACCATTTGAAGATTGGAAGATGGAGACCATAGACAGTTAATTTCATGAATTTCAGGATTCCAGGAAAGATATGGTGATAGCAAAGACACCGCTTTGACTGAATACTTTTTAATCATAGTACTTGAATTTGGATATGTCACCGGAAAATAACAAGAACAGCAAATAATAAATTTCCTAGGAAATTTATAAACCTTTGTCTCGACCCCAGTATCGCAAATTTATCAACTTACCGAACTCACGCGTAAAATTTTAAAGTAATAACCAAACGCCGTGTGCGCTATGTGTGTTTTTTGCCGTATTAAAAATAGCGTTCAGTTAAAAGCTCTTTCCTGATTGGTCGAACCATTTAGAACCTTACGAACCTATACTTAATATATAAAGCTGAAGAGTTTGTTTGTTTGAACGCGCAAATCTCAGGATCTACTGGTTCAAATTGAAAAATTCTTTTTTTATTGAATTGACCATTTATCGAGGAAGGCTTTAGGCTATATAACATCACGCTACGACTAATAGGAGCGAAGATATCATGGAAAATGTGGAAAAACGGGGAAAATTATTCATCTTTGAGGGCTTCCTTTGCGTGCGGTGTGAAGACGGTTATAAGATACCAAAAAATATATATGAAAGAATTATTCCTCTTTAAATGATCTAAAAAAAAGTTGGCGACAGTATATTATGTCTATCTTCTAAGATTGACTCACTAAGTATAACATAATAATAGAAATAGATCCGACGGGGACGAAGTCGCGAGCAACAGCTAGTATTGTATATTCGTTAGTTGATAAATTTACCACGAGACGTTGCAATTTGATAAATTTGCGGAAATGTGGTCCTTAAGTCATACATTATTATCTCTCGTTTAGAATCCTACGGAGTTTTTTAATTTCCTAGGAAATTATAAATTTTCTGTCCTTGTTATTTTCCGGTGACAAATACACTTTTGGGCATACACCTGAAGATTTTAATCCTTCCTAGAATTACTTTATTTTACCCACCTTACTTGCGTTGGTACTTATGGGAAGGATCGTAATGTTGGTATGACAAGATTATAATATTGAACTACCCTCCAAAGTTATTTATTCAAATCCTAATGCAGCAACACTGAAATAACAGTATAATACTTACATAGTATAAAACAAACTAGCTTTCCGTTGTCTGTTCTTATAAATGGTTATATCCTAAGAGCCAGCGGCCCCCAGACCTTCGTTAAAGTATAAAAGCTGTAAGTTTCTCAATGTATGTCCCCAACACAGGTAAGAACGAACCCCGTCTATGAAACTTGGGTCGCGGTGGCTTTCGCAGTTATCAGGTAATAAAGGTG
>JADANM010006871.1:1828490-1838913 GCA_026213755.1 Eurema hecabe | reverse complement strand
CCGACTGCCAAAGAAGGAGGGTAATGTTTTTCGAGTGTAAGTATGTATGTATGTCTTTTCCTTTGTGACCTCCTGTAGCCTAAACGGCTTGATGGATTTTGATGTATGAGGTATCGTTAGATTTGTCTTGATTACGGGAGTGTCATAGGATACATTTTATCCTAAAAGTCCCACGGGATAAAGACATAATTACTCTTTTTTTAGTGTGCAGTCGGGTATTTTGTTTTTTTAATAATAATTACTTGTTATTTTATTTTATAAGTATGAGTTACCTGTAGCGAGTAACCGATGAGGGTGGGAACCCATCCCTTAGCGAGGCTCCTCACGCCCTCCTCCCGGACTGACACCTTGAACCCGTTGAAGACATTCTTGTACTTATCGGGGTCTACTTGCAGCCTGCACTTCACTAAGTCAAGGGGTAATATAGCCGCATGGGTGAGACCTGGATAACAAACAATTGATTTAGAAATTTGTATTGCTTAAATGGTAAAAAAAACAAACATGGAAATTTTTAGAATATATATATATATATATATATAATAGAGAGTCGCGAACGATTGCTTCGTGCATCCTCAGAAGTCCCCCCCCGAAAGGATGCGCGATGGATCACGGGTTTTAGTCGGTTTGGCGAGTCTGAAATAACCGCCTCCTTCTCCTTCGAGAGTGTTAATTATTTACTATGACCGCGATTGACTCCTAAACTTCTGAACTGATTTTAAATTAAATTTGCACACTTATGCAGTTTGATCCAACTTCAGGGTAGGAAAGCTTAGGTACATCTAAATTTTTTCGTGCATAATATGCCCGAGCGAAGGCGGGGTGGATCGCTAGTCTATACATCTATACATATAATAAAATTTATTAACGCGATAGAACCTAAAACAGTGATTTTTGAAATTTTTCTCTGTTTGTTTGTGCACGCTAATATCAGAAACGGCTTATCCTATCTAGATGGGGTTTTCAATGATATATTGTGGTAAGCTTCACTTAACATTTAGTGTTTAATTCATGTCAATCGGTTGATAAATAAAAAAGTTATGGCAATTTAAAGAATCACGTTGAACTTGCTGAACGTTTGTTGACGCGGGTTAGGCGTTTTCAAAAATGCTGCCCAAAGTCACTTTTCTACGCGGGCGTAGTCGCTGGCACAGCTAGTTTAAGTATACATTTACAATTTAAGTGAGCACCCGGCTAATGAACTAGTGTAAATACGAAATACCTAACTTAAGATATATAAACTTACCACAAGACAGGATACCCCCAATTCCGCAAAGCGCGAAGTATTTGTTAGAGCCAAGTTCGCATGAGTCGCCAAGAGGCACCGGCGCGGCAGCCATTGCTCCCTGAAAATTATTTCCACCTTACTAAATGCTACTGTATAACATCCAAATAATAAAGTAGAACCTCTTTAAGTCGATAACCGACATCTCGAAAAAAAATGCCTTCAATTGAAACACCAAGAACCAAAACACGAAAAAATTATGTTTACCTCTGTATCTCGGAAATAGCAACGTCGTATTTTACAGCCTTTACAACTATTCTTTTAGACTTATTTTAGACACACATCTATAGTTCAAATAAAAATAAGTTACCGACAGTCTACCATGCCAATGCTTGATGCCTCAAGCAAGAAATATTTCATTTTATTAGTTTTGATTTCATTGAATGAAAATTATTTGTTTTCGAATCAAAATCCATCAAGTCGAAATTCTCTCTAAGTCATAGGTGTTAGTTTGGTTAAATCGATATTGAATAGATTGTTGTAGCATTTACTTGGAACCGACTTCAAAATTATGAAATAACTGAATTATTAATTATTAATTATGAATCATTACTTTAGTATATCTAAATGAAAATGTGTATTACTCTGTGGAAAGCAAATTTATTTTCTATATTTTAGTTTGAAGTCGGTTTGTTTTTTTGTTAAAAATTATTTTAACACGTTTACTGCGGCAAGTAAAATCATAACATTTCATTTGGTGCGGCGGCGGGCTAAAATGCGCCCCCAATGATATTTCCGCCAGTGCGTGGCAGGTCTTTCTAGACCCACTGGCACTAGGATAGATTAAATTGCTATAACTTTGTCGAAACATAATGTATACATTTTATTTTATATTGTTAGAATGACCTTGAACCCAACTTCCTTAGGTTTGATTCGCCCCGGGATTTGATAAACAGGAAATGAGAAATAAAGCAGGAAAAGCGGCAGGCCGATATCGACCTGGACCGCACTAGAAAGTATTTTCAGTAGTGATGGGACAGAGAAAAATGAGGGGATATAGAAAATAAAACAGAATTATCGTAAGAGAACTGAAAAATGTTTTTATTTACTTATGCCTGTCTTGGAAACATGTGACGCAAAGGTTTTGGTTGCATTTCCTGCAATATTTTTTTATTTTCTTAACTTTTTTTTTTGCTTGGGTACTATTCAAGGTTTTTCGCAGTCTGTCGTAGCACCCTGCACAATTTCTTCGTTTAGCGCTCATCTCAAGGATATGTTCATTGTCGTTAGGTATTACTTGATTTTCTGAAATGATTTTTTTTTTGCTTAATTCCGTGTGATTTATTGACCATTTATGAGTTTTACCACAGAACTCGCGAAACTGAACAACTTTCCCCAGATTTCCCCAGAACGCTACGTCAGATCAGTTAGATAGCACAACACTAAATGGCGGGGCGCGCATTCTGTGCGGTATCGGGTCGCCAGCTGCCTGTTGGGAGGGCGGGCCGAAATAGGCCCACTGCCGCACTCGCGGATGTTTTTTCACCGTCAGTGCGTGGTAGGTCGATAAAAGCCTGCCGTTATGTTTTGATGGGAAGCACCTACAATTTTGACCGCAAGATGAAATATATATTTGTCTCTGTCGAATTTTTACAAACACCTAAGATAATCATTTCGCACAAGCGAGCGGGACATAGTTTTCTTCGTCCGCACCAGCTGAAGTACCGCGGCAGGCCGATATTGGCCTGTTACGCAGTGAACGTGTTAATAAACTAATCTTGGACTATTTTATATTTAAATACACACAGATTGTAAAAACGTAATATAGAAGTAGATTTACCTCAGCGGGTGCAGCAATTGCTGTCTCGCAGTTGGCATTAGTCAGCGGTCCACGGAAGGGAGAGGTCCGCGCTGTCTCCAGCAAGGATGAGAACATTTTGCTGAAAAATAATTATTTACATATATTTTACTTAACTTTTATAACATAAACAGTTCATTTAAATGACTAAACGATGTTTTTAAGTACCTAAATAATATGTTATAGGCGGCCATATGACTTTAAAGTGATTTTTTCCACGCAACCTTTTATAGGAAGTACGAGTGGTATCTCAGCTGTCTTCTATATGAAGGGTCGTGGGTTCCATCCCCACCGTAAAATATATTTGTTCTTTACATTTATTTATACTTTGTTATATAAGAATAACATAAAAATTAAGTAGACAGTCTCTGAGACATCTATTATTAGTATCTGGCGGCCTTATCACTAGTATGTGATTTCTTACAGGCAACCAATTGGAAAGATATTGAAAAGTACAGAAATAGAAGTATAGCGGTTTTTTATTTTTCGGAAGTCTGGGTGTTTCCATGGGTATGTATTTGCAAAAGAAAAATGTGTAATTTATTCGTGATCTAGTTGCCATAACACAAGCTCTGCTTAGCGCGGGACTAGATGGTGCTGTGTAAAATAAGTCTCCTGAAGTTTTATATAAATTTTTAAATAAAAACACAGGAATATTCGAAAGGCGTTTGTTGAGCTAGCAATATTATGCGTTAGAGAAGAGGGTTAGTTGTTAATTTTTAACCCCCGACGCAAAAAGAGGGGTGTTATGAGTTTGACGTGTCTATCTGTGTCTGTCTGTGGCATCATAGCTCCGGAACGAATGAACCGATTTCAATTTAGTTTTTTTTGTATTACAGGTGTTTTAGGGGCGAGTGTTCTTAGACATGTTTGATGAAAATCGATTCAGCCGTTTAAACGTTATGGGGGGTTAAAGCGGGGAAGAAAAACCGAATGTCTGCAAATATGCTCAAGTGGGGTATCAAATGAAAGGTGACTTGTACATCACTAAAAACAACAACTTTTAAAAGTTTGACGTGTCTGTCTGTCTGTCTTTCGGGGGTTTTTAAAAATTTTAATTTAATCTTATATATTCTAAGAGTAGATTTAAACATAATAACTTCGCGAAATTATTATTTCAATTATTAATATAATTAAAATTGCAAATTTTACAATGTTCAAATGTAAAATTTTATGAAATGTATTAAAAAGTATTTATTATTATTATTATACTTTAAATAATAATCTATAAATACTATTTCTATTAAATTTTGTAGTCATATCGTAATGTGTTACATATGACTTCAAAGATTATATAAGTTAGTTTACGTTTCTTTAAAATCAGTTTTTTATCTTACTGATAAAGATTAAAGATAAAAGTTTAATGCAGTATTGACATTTTTGATTAATAGTCCGTATATGTGCCGGGTTTCATTTATTAAATATAAAATATTCTGATTAGATAATTGGTTCAGCTGTACAATATCAATCGACTAGGGAGTTATTTTTTATATTTTAACCTTCTTATATCTTCTTAAGCTAAAAATATATTAAAATCCCTTAAATTCAAACCCTAAAGGGGGTGCCCCTAATGTAGAAACATCTCTAAATACGTGGTGTTGCCCCACGTCAAATATATGTCTTTTAAAAGGCGTCCTAACCTAAAAATATTCCAAAATTCATGAAAAAACGAGGATACCCAACCCAAGGGGGGGGGGAGGGATTCTAACAGACCTGTAACTTCATTTGATAACTTATTAGTAAAGTAATAAGTTACTTATTATTATTAATGAATCGGTTAAGTTAAACCTTAAGATTTAATTAATCAGATTTAGGTATGGTCCGAGATCCCAGGGCCTCCAGACGTCACGTGAGGTAGATAATGTTTTTAAGTACCTTGATTACCCGATACTTGAATATTGGCCGTCTGAGCAAGCTAGCAGGTAGGCATACGTTCTTAGTACATACTAACACTACTCAATCGTCCACATTTCGTTCATTAGAAAATACGTGACGTCTGGTGGCCTAGGATCTTGCTCTATTATGGATGGTAGTCGGCCCGGAAAGGGGTTTGAAAATTTTACTTTTACTCAATAATTCAATTCATGACGTTATGTAACGTGAAATTAAGGGTATTTTTACGTAATTTCTAACACACGATAGCCACGAAGATGGTTTTAAATAATACATATTGGTTTCGATTCCGTTTAATATATTAAGTTGGAATAACTTACCTATTTTATATCCTGTGGAAACTTGGACACGCCCCACCGCGCTTGTATCAGAGTGACAACTGATTAAATATTATAGAAAACATATGTAGCGAGCGAGCAAGCGATACGAAAGATATAAATCTTTGAAAAGATATAAAAAAATTGTAGAACACTTCAGTACACTGTGCCGAGGTATATTTGGGTGCCGATAAATTTCGCAAATACATAATAATGTTAATTTATAATTAATTTATATGTTTTAAAAGAAATCTGGGGGCACGGTTGTGCCCCCGCCAAGTGGAGCAAAAAGCAGCACGGCCGTACCATCCTTTTCTCGAAGCAATTCAGCCAAGCCATTTTCGACCCCTGTAACTTCGTTGTGGATAAAACTAGAAGACTGAATTTTCAGTAACCATGCTAGCATTGTAAATACACGGTATATTTCAAATTTCATTCAATTTGAACCAGTAGTTTAAGAAATCACCGATCATCAAAATTCTAAGGCACCTAGAAGCTTTAAATTTTGCACCAAGATAGATCATTAGTTACTTAAAAAGGAAAAAAGGAAAAATATAAAAATATTTAAAAATAATATACCATAGAAAACAAATTTATATTTGCGGTTTGACAAGAAAATTGTGTATGGATTTAGACTGCATTGTTAGCTTTGTTCGTTGTTTAAGTATGTACTCAATTGTATGAATAAGAATTGTATGAATCATAATTTAAATGTTATAAAAAAAGAAAGAAATACACTTACAAAAAATAAATGAGATCCCACGAAAAACATTAAATGTAAAAAATTGCAGTGTCTCGATGCAGTCTTTCCATCGTATTCAAATTATTACCAAATTTAAATTATTTTGTAGTTATAAATCAACATTTAGTAATTGTATCAATAGTTTTCTTTATATTATAATTATAGTGACTAATCTGAATAGGACTTGGCTTCTATGAGATCTCAAAACTTTTTACGATGGAAAGACTGCATCGAGAGACTTTGCAATTTTTTACATTTCATGTTTTTCGTGGGACTTTTTTTAACATGAATATTTATTCAAATTTTTAGTTTATTTCGTATATTTTAAAATTTTGTCCTAATCTATTAATTTAGTGTGTTGTTTCTTATAGCATTAACATTACCGGTGTGCTTGTGTGCGTGTCATCGAGTATAAGAACGTGCTGTTAACGGTTAACACCTACATATATACAGTTGTTGCTTCACTTACGGCGGACCGATTAACGGACTAGCAGTATATGCATTGTACGTATATATAATAAGCGTCACAAATCTTTAGCGCTGAACGAAACCTGCGCAGAAGTAAAAAATAAGGTATCGTCGGGTGCGCGAGCGTTGATTGGTTGTCCCAGTCGTGATGTCTTTTTCGCACCAATACGTCAATTACGAGCGCGATTCTACCGATGCGCAGCTATTCTCGTCCAGCGCTAAACATAAATGACGCGACCTATACACTAATAGATAGACAATTACACGTTGGTTAGTCAGATATTAAATAATTTTGTTTCCGAAATAATTAACTTAAAAAAAATAAAACCGACTTTATGATAATACCTATTCAACAAAAAATAATCGTTCAAATTGGTTCATAATCGGCGGAGATATTGCGTATAAAAAAGTTCATCCCCAATTTTCCACCCTTGGGGGTTGTTTTTTTATTATTAAATTTAAATGGGACCACCCTTGAGGTATTATTTATACGCCAAAAAAAATTTGTTTAAATCGGTTCATAATTGGCAGAGTTATCACGTAACAAACATAGAAAAAAATAAGTGTCGAGTTGAGAACCTCCTCCTTTTTGAAGTCGGTTGAAAAACATCCCACGATGATTAGGAAATGATTGGGAAACTGATAAGGAAGATATTAATAGAAAAAAAATCTTTATATTTACCATATACGCTGTGTTAAACCTCATAAATCCATATCCATACTAATATTATATATATGTTACGGCTAATACCCGAAGTGTAGTCTGGAACTAGTTCTAGCCGGAATGATATCGGAGAGACCTAGTTTTGTCCAACAGGCAATGGCTGGACCTAGTTGTAGCCGGCATGATGAAGGATAGACCTAGTTTTACCCGTAAACAATCGGCTCCTACTACGTTTAACCAAGAGTAAGTGGCTACGACTAGTTCTAACCGGCTAAAACTAGGTGTAGCCGCACTTCGAGTATTAGCCGTAACATATATACCTTTACCATATCCAATAAAAACTCTGTTCATGAACACTATCTGAATATTGCTTACAATTAAAATTAGAACCCTTTATGTATCTATGATTATTTATTTTTAGTTTTTAATTTTTAGATTTTAGTTTTTAATTTTTAATTTTGATTTTTACTTACTTGCTAATTTAATGTAATTTTAATTTTAAATTGTATTTTTTGCGTGTTGTGCCTTTCAATACTATGTTGTACAATATTATCATTATTAATTAGGTTTTTTTTTCATGTTATGTATTTTTGTATCAACAAGTGATTGGCCTAATAAATAAAATAAAATAAAATATTATTTACCGACTTATATGCTCATATATCGCATATGTATGTACGATTTTATTTTTGTACATATAATTAGTTTATATTCTTTACAATTTGTTATCATACCAGTTGCATATCGCCGTCAGATTAATCTTTGTTCTTTTTCTCCTTATAATGGGTTGCCTGGAAGAGTTCACTCGTAAGTGATAAGGCCGCCCGTTACAAATGTTTTATCCAATAAAATGTTAATTTTGAATAGTGTAACAAAGTGTGAAATAAATAATAAATAAATTATCTAGACTTCATTTCAGGGCAAAACAGCTTTTAGTTTTAGTTGACATTTGGTATATGGATAGATGATACCCTGGATTAAAACATATACTACATACTTTATATCCCGGTATTGCCCCGGGAACGGGAACTATGCGGGTAAAACCTCGAGGAGCGGCTAATAAGGTACATTCTTTGAAATAAAACAACTTTTTCACACTAAAAAATTCTTGCTAAAATACTGCATTATCACAAAAATAGTCAAATACAAAATATAAAGCTTCATAAAGTCATGCTTCTTAATTTCATAACAAAAAAAATTCAATCATATCTGACATTGACATTTAAAAAACTGCAAAGAAACTTAGTGGCCAAAGATATTATATAATAGATATGTTATACCCATACAGATCAACCGAAAAGTGTTCCGCACAGCAGCGGCAGCACACATACATACAAGTCACAACGATAGGAGAGAGATAAATGATAAAACCAACTAGAGAACAAGAGATAGTTTTGTCAGTTGCGCGTGAATGCACTGTCAACTATCACCTACAGGTAATACGTCCTAATTAGGATGTTTTTGCGTCTTCAAAATCTTGCGCTTATGACATATCTATTTATTATAGTATTGTTATTGGTGTTTGGAAAGAGAAAACCTGCTATATTCAGCTTCATCTTTTAACTGGACTTTTACTACTTTTTAACTGGAAAAAGGGTTATAAGGGGGGATCATCTTATATGAAAGTCCACGCGGACGGAGTCGCGGGCAACAGCTAGTAACATATATAAATTTAAAAAATTCTTTCCTGGGAATTAAGGAAAAACAGAAGCATGACTTTTTACATACATATAAACATACATACAAATATAATTTTAATTCAATACAAAATATAAGAAACTACATTGTTTAAAAATTAATAAAAGCTGTCGTAATTATATTGGCTATAGAAACTTTACTATAATTTTATTTCATTTCGTCGATACAGACGGACAAACATACACTTTTAATATAAGAATAAATTCACCGAACATAAAGCGGTGATCACGGAATGTGACTAGAATTGTTAATAATTATACTGAGATCTTACATTAATGTTAAAATTAGTTTTTTTTGTCTTTTTTCCTACAAATGTCTATTTTTTTGTTTTTTGTTTCGAAGATTTTTTTATAAAATATCACTAAATAAATAACATAAAATTCCTTGTAAATAAAAATTAGAAATTAATTACATCGTCATGTTATAAATTACATTTTTTAACACTTCAAAAAATCCAATTTCATAATACTGTAGAAACAAAAACAAAATACGACATTGACAGCGTTTTCCAATTACAGAGCATAGTGCGACATTCAATTTCCATCAATGTCAAATTAATTGTTAATTATCTGTCACTGCACATGTAATTGCACGCATCGAGCGAAATCACTACTTAGTACTTTTGATAGTTCTCGATATATGAATGAAGAAAGATGTCGTTAAAACATTCAACATTAAGCATTATATTTATACCGCGTAATACGCTCTAGTGTTAAAATTGAAAAACGCTGTCACATTATTAGCCGTCGCATTGACATTGACGTGTTGAATGACATTTGACAAGTGACGTTTGACATATGACATGTGACGTTTCGTTGTCTGTGGTCTAGTGTCGCTGTCGCAGCGCGGTGTGCGGTCTCGGGACAGCGGACAGCGGGCGAGCGAGGCGAGTGCTCGCGCGAGTCACTGTCCCGTACGAGAGATAGCGCTCTGAGAGATCGGGAGGCTCCAACTGAGGACAATAAACTTAATTTATTCATACATTCTTTATTACATGTAGTAACATAACACTAACATATACAATATATAATTAAATTATATAAAAAAAACAATATTTACAGATAATAATAACATTATTTGTATGCATGTATTAATCTATATTGTTATGAATTATATATAAATTAAGTGCATGTTGTGGACGCATATAATTGTGGCGGCATTATTTAATATGTAGATCGTGTATCTTATGTTACTCTATATTTAATGTACGCCACGTTGGCGACACCTGTTTAAATAATTAAATTGTTTCACCAATTACCAATAACCTAACCTAACGATACTCGGAGGCTACGAAAAACTATGTTATAATACATCAGTGTATCAGTCAGTCAGTCAGACAACTTACGGCCAAACACTCATACGCAAATTAAATTTAAGCACGCCCTAAAACTCGCAATCATGACAGAATTGTATGGTGAACTGTCAAATCGGACAAATCGGTTTAAGTTGTACTTAAATTTAAGTTGCGTTTCAGTATTCCGGCATTAGTCTGACAGGTGCTCTGTTATCTTTGCATGTATTATTTAAAATTGATATAAAATGTTATGTACGCCGTTATTGT
>JADANM010006871.1:1780948-1814827 GCA_026213755.1 Eurema hecabe | reverse complement strand
AAAACTACAGAACCGATTAGAACGAAATTTGGTACAGATGGTCTATAACTCTATAGCCTAGCGAAGGACTTAGCTAAGTTTTTTTAAATCAACCCCAACTGTTTGCGCGGGGGTGTTGAAACTTTTATAATTTTAGGCTTTCACAGCCAAACCGCTGAACCGATTGTAACGAAATTATATGCACCAGCATAGATATTTCAGAGCCTGAGATAAAACATAGGCTCATTTTTACGGAAAAAAAAAGGGTTATAAGAGGGGAAAGTTTACATGAAAGTCGCGGGCGACATCTAGTAAGAAATATTTTTTAAAATTGTATCTGAGTATTTTATTTAAATTAATTGAAACGAGACAAAGTATGTATTTTTCCAACAAGTTAGTAATAAAAAGGTTATTAAAATTAAACTATGATGATCTGATGATTTTTTAATGATAGGACTCCTTCAAAAGAAAGGTATAGTTATGCCACTGACTTTGAGCAATAATATCGCTAATATACTTAATGGAATGATTTCTTAGCGTAAAAGTGAACAATATAAAAGGTTCATATTAAACCTTATTCAATTACACGTATTTAAAAACTAATTTTGAAAATGACACATCGTCAAACTCAGGATGACGTAAAATTATGTTAAAATTAATATGGTGTTTGATAGGCTTTTTTACGAGCATATTTCTATTTTTGCTACTGATTTTGGTCAAAGTGATCGATTTGGAGGAGATCACCACCGATGCTGGTAGCGGATACAGGGTTAAGTGGTCAAAATGACGTATTTGTTAAGGTCGTAAGTCCTGAGGGCCAAGTGTTTTGCGCCTACTTTCCCGAAGACACTCTTATTGAGGAAGTCAAGAACCGGGCAATAGATTACTTCTATCCAAATGGAGAGTACAGTTCGAGCAGGTTCAAGATCGTCAGAGTATCCGACACGACAACACTCCATGATTTCCTTACGGTATCACAGGAACAGATTGCTATGTATGATGAACTGTTACTGATAGAACGAAGAACGCCTGAGGCTGGAACTCTTTGGGATCTTGGGTCTGTTAGGGCTCCACAACCAAGTGCCATAGCCGCCGCTACTGCTTCTCTACCATCCCCACAAAACGCTATAAGACAACCCAATCTACAATCCTTATTGTCCACGAATGAACTGTCCTTCGAACTCCGGAAGATACTCATATCTCTCATAGAAGCTGGTGCCCGTTTAGCAGCTGCTGGAAGGAATTACGAACTGACTCTAGCCCAACTGTCTGCAGCATTGGACGAACCACAACGTAACCAGCAGTTCACAGTCCAGGTTATAACTCCAGAGGAAATCGCTGCTCGTTTGAACACTACAGAAGAACATACCCCAGAGACTTCGTCTACAGGAGACGAGGCGTACAAGCGCGCGGAGCATTTGCAAAGGTTTTTGGAGAAATTTCGCGCTTGGAGGATTAAGATCATCGAACCGCCGAATCCTGAGGCAGTTTTGGCGTTGAAAAATCTAGGTTTTTCCATAGAAGATGCCGATGTGGCTTTGCGATATACAGGCAGTAATGTACCAGCCGCTGCGTCTTGGTTGATTGGGGAGCGAGGATCTAGTGTTTTTGAACTAATAAACGGTCTTCCAGATGGATATATTCTTCAGACGTTGCTAAAACAGCCGCAGATTCAACGAGGACTTCTAAATACAAGAATGCTTATAGCTTTTATAGCTATGGTGGGACAGACTGGTAGTGCGTCGCTATGGCTGAATTCTCCGCATGGAAGTCCCTTGCTGTCTCAGATTTCAAGGACGTATCATTCGGAGAAATATTGCCTAGCTGTCAATCAGTTTTCGGAAGAGAAGCGCGAGCAAACTCCGTCGACGTCTAGACAGAGATGATTGCTTTTTTATGTTATGTTTGGTGATTTATAATAAATTTTGGTACTACCAAAACGTTGTATTTTGTAAAAGATTGCTGGTCAAAGATTAAATTATTTTAAATGTTATAATAGGTTTATACAATTGTAATTGCATTGTAAAATCAAACAAACTTTTCTACAAAGATGGGCTAATGGTTTATCAGAATAAACATTTATAGTTTTACACGTTTCAATCTTTACTTCTTTTGTAACGAACCTATACTTAACGCCAACACCCAAAACATAAAAAATATCGTTTAAATCTGCTGCTTGGTTAATAGAAAAGTCCCCAATTTATTCTGGAGCGGTGGTGATGTGGCCCATAACAATGGGTTCGGGTGCTACGCGCAGCGCGGACGGCGTGTCCCCATCGGCGCTGAAAACTACCACTTTCCACATTCTATGCCAGGTTTATGTTCTATACAGTATCGACATAAGTTTACTTGAGTCCAACAGCGGATCGAGGGGTGGTCATTGGGTCATGACTGAGCCTGGGCCGGTCCAAGGATAGGAAACATCTATTTAAACATACATTACATATTTTGTCATTAATACAATAAAATACCATATTTTACTTGTGTCTATGTTATCAAAATTAAAGAATAAAACTTAAATTGACCACGGCTATGTTACACAGATTGACCCAATACAATCGTTAGGTATAAGCACCGAGGATCTTAATACTATGCCTGCTAAGAAATGAAATAGCGTTACATAATGTAAAACAAAAGCGCTTTCTCGGGCTCTGTGTGCTTAAATCTTTTAAAACTAGCGGAATTACAGAATAGAGTGCTTCAAGAGGTTTATGTGTTTAAGACAGGCATAAATGCGAGTTAGATATTTAATAAATGCATTGTTTCTGTATTAGAGCCCAAATATAAGTGTTGCCAGATTCAAATGATCGGAAAGAAATTAACAAGAAACTTGTTTAAGTAAAATTTTTAATTCATAAACAAATAATTTCAGGGTTGCTATCAATGCGGGTGACGAGAAATGATGAAATGTGCGGAATATTCAATATAATATTTAAGCCGATTTCACGATTTGATCTTAAAAACGTTGTTTTTGGACGGGTATGTGTATTTTGTCAATCGATAATATTTAATTTTTTTTATATGAAAAATATCTGTCACCAAAATCGGAACAGAATACAAACCTTTTGGAAAATGAGTTTAATATTTATTATGTATGGAGAAATGCAGTTTTGGTTAATATAAATAAATATACGTAATTTTTTTATTCGATTGCGAGAGATAGTTTTTTCATCTATAAATTATATGATCATTTTAATGAATGTAATTTCCCAAATTAATTTATATATAATTAATTATCAGTAAATTTCATATTATGTTCTCAGTTCTTTAAAGGATACTTTGGTTATAAAAGTAGAAAAAGTGTTTAACAATAATAAGTTTATATGTACTTTTAAGAATAGGGCAATATTTTCTTTTAAAAATGATTATTAATTAAAATTACTTTTAGGTAATTCGACCGAGCAAAATCTACGATATTATTAAGAGTTTAGGCAACCCCATAAGCACGCAACCGATAGTTGAAATAATTTCGACAAAGCGATTTGACGGAAAATGGATTTATGGCGCCAGAAATACAAGACTCGCGTCAGAGAGGAATCAAATATTTTGATTTAAATGTTCGTGTTGTTTATTTAAATAAAAATGTTTTAAGTGAATATGTTGTTTTATTGTTTTAAATGGAGTTTTGGTAAGTTCTGCCTACTACAGTACAGAACAATTTTAAATTGTGTTTTTGTTTTTGGTGTAAGGTTTCATACTCTTTTAACGGATAATATAAGTATAGGTCGCGTCACGGATGTTTAGCGCTGGACGAGAATAGCTGCGCATCGCTAGAATCGCGCTCGTAATTGACGTATTGGTGCGAGAAAGACAACACTATGGGGAACCAATCAACGCTCGCGCACCCGACGATCACGCGCCCCGCGCGCCGCGACGTCCCCTCGATACCTTATTTTTGACTTCCGCGCAGATTTCGTTCAGCGCTAAAGATTCGTGACGCTACTTATACTAGACATATTCCTGGTTTTTCTATTACAGAGCAGAATTCAGCTCAGCGCCCCAAATTGTCGAATTATGCCGAAGCTAAAAGAAACGTGTTAAATTAGTTTTCAAATGCTCCAGTAGAGTGCGCCAAGTCCGGCGTTGCTGTAATCGAAACATTCAGCGTCAGGCATTCTGTCACAGACAGCGCTTTTCCGTCGTAATAGAAAAACCAGGATTAGCTCATAATGCTAGTGTTTCAACAACAGAGCATAGTGCGACATTTATATCAATGTCAAGTTAAAGAAATATATTTATTAATAATGCCTGGCACTGTAATAAACGCATCAAGCGAAAGCACTTCTTAACACTTTTGAAAGTTCTCTATATATCAATGAAGAAAGCTTGAAGGAAAAAAGGCGTGGTTAATACATTCAACGTTAAGCATTATTACGCATAATGTGGAATAATTTTATAATAATAATCATTTATTTTTCTACAACATAAGTATTACACACTCAAACAGAGATCACGTATTAACATTAAACCACCTTTGTAAGAGACTGGAGTCCATACTAGGAACAAACCTGTGTTACGAAACTCCAGGCTCCCACCTAAGACTATGAAAATTTATTTTTCATAAAAGAATAGTTTTTGTGTATGTGGTTGTGTGCATGTGTTAGTGTATATGAATTAGTGTTGGTAAGTGTGTATATTTATAATTGAAAAATTAGGAGAATGCGGGCATCGGCGACTTTAATCCTTCTTATAAATAGATACAGAGTTAATTATAGAAATCGGATCAGCTGTTTTCGAGTTTTTCATTGAATAGGTAATATTTGGCGATTGATTTTTAAACCCCGACGCAAAAACGACGGGGTATTGTAAGTTTGAAGTGTCTGTGTGTACACAAGTGTCTGTCTGAGGCAAAGTAGCTTCCAAACGAATGATCCGATTATAATGCGTTTTTTTTGTTTTAAAAGGTATATCTGTAGTTTTGTTAGCTATGTGTGGTGGAAATCTCAATCAGGTCGTGTGTTAGGTGCGATAGGAATGTTACATGCTCAGTTTGCTTGCGTTTTGTCGGGGGTTTATATTATATTTCTAATAATGACTTGTTAAATCATAGCTTATAATGTTAAAGAACATTACAATTATAATTTTTGATCTTAAATCAAGCTCTATTTAACTGTAGTAGTTAATATAGAAAAAAAATTACAAAATTGTAAGTTAAAGTTTTTGCTTAGCATTTTATTTTATTTAAATGTAAGTTTTAGTGTGTTAGTCACATTGGTGCAACTATGTTTTTAAAGTAAATATATATCTCTGAGATTTTTTTAATTTCCAGAGTTGTAGAGTTGTTAATAATAACTTTGCTATTAGCATGAAACCGACTTATACAAAATCATTAAGAACGATACAGCCATTTTCAAGTTAGTGACTTGCTTTTCTATAAAAGCTCAATTTGATTGTCGGCCTTCACTTTGTGAAGTTGTATTTTACAAATAAACAGTTCGAAAACTGCTTTTTTTTCAAGTTAGGAAAAAATAAAACAAACTTTCATTCACACATAATATTTAAAACAATAGTATATTATAATAAAAAAGAAAAAACTTATACAATAACATTATACAGGGCCTCTATTGAATTTGTGGTAAAAAAACTATTTATTCCTAAACATTTTAATATATTTTACACTGAAAAGGCAATCGAGAAACTTTTAATTACACTAATAAGTAAATTTATTTGTTAATCCTTATCCCAAATATTAATGAGCCGATTTCGATAAAATTTTAGTGTAATTTTAAGTGTTATATGGAATATAGTGAATTAAATATAAATTAGTTCCAAATGCATTAAATAGTTACTTTCATAAAAAAAACATCTTTTACGATGCTTAAAAAAGTGAAACAATAAAAAAATATTTGTCTCTTTTTCGCAAGCGCCAGCGCCGTATGATAAAAAAAAGAGACAGACTCAACTCATATTGAGGTTTCTCGGTCGCCTTTTCTATTATTTGATTATAAAAATGGCGGTTAATAATAGTTAAAAAAAACTTTTAGATTAAAATTTTCCTATTTGCATCATAATACATTATTTATTAAATAAAAAAAACATGATATGTATCATTCCCCTCTTTTTCTTAATTTTTATTTAAAATGCCCATCCACCCGCCATGCAAAAGAAAAACAATCAGTCCATCAAGATTTTTGACATTTAATCTTAATTTAAAATTTTAAACATGGCCACTTTTTCGACCAAGAAAAAAAAACTGTCACTGTCAATTTTTTTTTCTTATTGAAGATGGCTACTATTTCCCGCCATTTTTAATTGTTTATTTTTTATGTACTTCAGTCTTGTCGAGTGCAGAGTCAGCTCTATTTACATCTAATAGTATTCATAATTGTCAACCCGCAGAGGTCTTCCTCCCGCATTTTGTTCTTGAGGTATCTGAATAGTTTCCTGAAAAGGAAATATAACTTTTACTATTCACTCTTACAAGCTTTCCCTCGGTCTCAGGTTGTCTGGAAGAGATAACAGTAGTGATAAGACCGCCTTTTGTACTGTTTTTCTTTCTCTTGCTGTTTGTAACGATATTTCTATATTTGGTGTGCAATAAAGAGTATTTATTATTATTACTAGCTGTGCCCGCGACTTCGCCCGCGTAGAAAAGTGACTTTGGGCAGCATTTTTGAAAATGCCTAACCTGCGCCAACAAACGTTCAGCAAGTTCAACGTGATTCTTTAAATTGCCATAACTTTTTTATTTATTAACCGATTGACATGAATCAAGCACTAAATGTTAAGTGAAGCTTACCACAATACAATCAAACCCCATCTAGATATGATGAGCCATTTCTGAGATTAGCGTGGACAAACAAACAGGCAAACAGACAAAAATTCCAAAAAACATTGTTTTGGGTTCTATGTCATTAATAAAGGTCTCCTGTTATATTTTTTCTCATATATCTTCCATGTACATACAGCGACTCGTTACGTTTTTATTATATGTATTGATAAACACATTTTAATAAAGGAAAGTAAAGAAGAGGATATCGCAATAACATTCATTTCCCCTTTTTTACACTCAAGAATCTAAGCTAGACAAAAAACAACTACACGTGTAAAACGGTGGCCTTATAACTTATAGTGATTTCTTCCAGGCAACCCGAAAATAAAAAATTTATAATAATACAAAAGGAAGGAAGGGTAGGTGAAAAGCGTAGATTTCATTAAAATAGAATAAGTATATATATTAAATTAATCTATACTAATATTATAAAGAAGTAAATTTTGTGTGTTTGTTTAATTGTAAGGGGTAATCTCGGAATCTATTGAACCAATTTAAAAAAATTCATGGTTTTTGTCTCCGCCCCGAATAGAATACATTTAAAAATAATGTAAATTATAAGGGGGATGGGGGGGTCACAGTTTATATGAAAGTCCACGCGGACAGAGTTGCGGGCGACAGCTGGTTATAAATCAATAATCGAAAGATATAATTTCCTTTACATACCTAACTATGTAAGTACTAGCTTATATATTTAAACAATTATCCCAACATAACCCTCACCATATCGTCCTCGGCACGTGTCCCCAATCATGAGGCACCGTCTCCACCAGATGTCTGAGAGTATCCAGGGGTACCACCTCATCAGCGATGATGGCTGTGATGCCGATAGCACCAGCTCGCGGCCAGGCCCAGAGCTGACCGTCTTCCACCACCAGCTCCACCTTCATCGTCAACTCCCATACCGACCGGAGGGGGACGTTTGCTACCTGTAAGACAATAAAAAAATAAAGTTTTTATGATATACTACTAGCTGTGTCCCGCGGTTTTACCCGCGTAGTTCCCGTTCCCGGGGCAATACCGGGATGAAAGCTATCCTATCTTTTAAGTTGGATAAAACTGCACATGGTGTGCGAATTTTATTATAATGGGTTGAGTGCTTTAGGAGTCCATTGAGGACAAACATTATGACACGAGATTTATATATATTAAGAAGATAGGTTGGCGAATGCGTTGTCGGCTTTTAATAGTCATATTGAGTCAATCATACATGTTAGAAAAAAAACACTGGAAAACACTCAATTTTTAGTTTCACTAATAAGTGAGGTGGTAGGTTAATATCTATAACAACCATATAACAAATCCTAGCACATTATACGCCACCAAAAAAAAAACCCAAATGTCACATGTCACACGTCAACTGTCAACTTTGACGACCGCTTGTCTTGTGGTAGCACTACTGCTTTCTGCGCGAAGGGTCGTCGGTCGTCGGGTTCGATTCCCACACCGGAAAAATAAATTTGTAATTTACATTTGTATTTTTTCTGGATTCTGGGTGTTGCTATGTATTGTATGTATGTATGTATTTACAAAGAAAAGTATATTTTAGTATAATTCTCCCATTTAGTGGGAAGGCAAAGGGACTAAGCCCATACAGCCACGTCTTTAGTTATATTTTTCTTTGCCTTTTGTAAAGTGATAGTGAGCTTTACAAAAAACCTCGACGAATCTTGGAGCAATCGGAACGGCGCTACTAAGCGCTCTCAAATGAATTCTTCATTTCTTGGACACTTATTAGCTGGTTTACTGCATGAATCACTATCACAATCAAACATTAAATCACTTTATGCACCAAAAAAGGAATATTCAATAGAGATTACAAATAGACGCCGCCAGATCCCCGCCAAAACTCAATGTCCTGAAATTTTATTTTTTTTTAACTGTCATCTGTCACCTTGACAGTGAGCCCGCCGTCAGCGGCCACGTGGAGCGCCAGTCTCGCGGCGGCGTCCCTGACAGCGCGCAGCCATTGCAAGGCGAGCCTGGCAACACTGGCGCACCGGCGCAGCGCTGACGGAATGGCGCCGGCCGTGACGCAGCCGCGGGACCACTCGTACCGCATCGCGTCGGCCGCTAACCGAACTCCGAGCGATATTAGCGGGTCTTTTTCATCTGAAAAATCAATTAATTATAATTAGAAACCTATTTTATTTTTACTATTGCTTATTTTTAACCCCCGACGCAAAAAAGACGGGGTTTTAAAAGTTTGACGTGTTTGTGTGTGTATGTGGGTGTCTGAGGCAATGTAGCTTTTAAACGGATAATCCGATTGTATTAATTTGTTTTAATTTGATTGTATAAATTATGATTATATCCGTTGAGTGTTCTTAGCTATGTTTGGTGGAAATTGGTTTAGGTTTTCAAAGTCATCAGGTCGTTAGTTAGGTGCGATAGGAATGTTACACGCTCAGTTTGCTTGCGTTTTGTCTGTATTTCTAACACTGACTTGTTAATAGAGCTATATTACATTAGTATAGATTGCGAATTGAGCTTTAAATATAAAGGTACGGAACTCTTCATGCAGGATTCCGACTCGCGCTTGGCTGTTTATTTTCTTTATAAGTCAAATTCAAAAGTATCTTTATTCAACTAGGCAACATATAGTAACACTTTTGAATCGTCACGGTATTACAAAACATTAACCAACGGTTCGAAAGGCAGTTTCTATTGAGAAAAAAACTACATCTACACTAATATTAAAATTGAAAGATTTGTATGTTTGTTGTCAAATAAACTCAAAACGTACTGGACCGATTTTAATTTTAATTTTTTCATTAGAAAGCCACATTATCAGTGAGTAACATATGTTATATTTTGTACTTTATCTACCCGTGCGAAGCCAGGACGGGTCTCTAGTAAAATAATAAAGAAAAAACATTCAATAGCCATACGCACCATCCTTAACCGGCTCCACGTTGACGCTGAGCACGGGCGTGTCGGCCCTCACCCTCGATCTCGACGCGTTGAGATGCGAGTGAGCGAGACAGGCGCTGAGCCGGACGCGCGCGCGCAGCACGAGGAACGACCACGTGTCGCCCGCGCGGGACTCCCATTCGCAGTCGCGGCTCCTTGATAAGTAAAAAAACAAATATTTTATTGACTGAACTGAATAAACTGAATTACAAACGAGCTAAATGTTTTATTGACAGAACTGAATAAACTGAATTACAAATGAGTCAAATATTTTATTGACAGAATGAATAAACTGAACTGATTAAAGAAATATTCTTGGGACTTATTTTTATAATGTACTAGCCGCATTTAATAAAATGTTAATAGAATAGGTTAAATTTGTAAGTTATATAGAGTCATCTTCAGATGTTATTAATAAAAAACCTGTTTTAATACTTGAAAGGTTACATTTACAAAATCATCTGGTTATACGATTATTTTATACTAGCTGTTGCTCGCGACTTCGTCCCCGCAATCTTAGAAGATAGACATATACTGTCGCGGACTTTTTTTTAGATCATTTAAAGAGGAATTATTCTTTCATACATATTATTTTTGTATCTTGAACCGTTTTCGCAGCGCACGCAAAGGAAGCTCTCAAAGATGAATAATTTTCCCCGTTTTTTCCATATTTTCCATTATATCTTCGCTCCTATTAGTCGCAGCGTGATGTTACGTACCCTAAAGCCTTCCTCGATAAATGGTCAATTCGATACAAAAAGGATTTCTCAATTCGAACCAGTAGATCCTGAGATTAGCGCGTTCAAACAAACAAACAAACTCTTCAGCTTTATATATTAGTATAGATGTAACTAGCGGTGCTGCGCGATTTTACCCGCATTTATTCATGTATTATACTTAAATGAAAGCTTCCTCTTGAACCACTCTACCTGATAAATAAAACCGAATGGAAATCGTTTCGTAAGTTTTAAAGATTTAAGGATACATAGGGACCTACAGAAAAAGCAACTTTGTTTTATCCTATGTAGTAATAAAAAATCTTACCCCATAAAAGGAAGCATATTGATCTTCGCCACGACGTTAGCACTGGAGTCGCAATCTTCCAGATAATTTTTGGAGCTCTGTTCACTTAACGACTCTTTCTGCCAATCGATACGAGAAACATCACTATCCAGTTTCCCGTCTTGACCGCTTTCCGTCCCCTCCTCTTCGACGAAATCGTCAGCGTATGACGTCACAGCTTCTACACTTTCCTTCAAGTCCATATCCAGGGACAACACGCTTTGCAGAGCGTGGTCCACTTCCTGAGCTATGGCTTTATGGTCGATATCCACAATGTTATACTCTGTCAGTAACTGTTGAATCGTCACTGACGGCTTTCTTCTTGGACTATTCTTCTTTTTCGGCGACCGCTTTTCTACCTTCTTTTCCGGCGATTTATTCTTCTTCTCATTTTCTGCCTTGCTGTTAGGACTGTTGGAAATCTTCTGCATCTTGCTAACTGGCTTCGGAGTTATTTCGACGCTGATTTTATTCCTATCTCTTGTCGGACTGTAACTGCGTTTTCTAGTTTTTGCTGTTTGGATGTCTTCGTAGAACTCCTCGTTCGATGTTAAGTCTATTACGTCGTTGGATTCGATTTTCTCAGAAAGGACACCGTTATTGTCCATTTTATAAATCACTCGCAGAGCTGACTTTTGGCTGGACGTGTCCTCAGATTGTGTTGTATCAAGATCCACGTCAAATACACTTCTCGCTAAGGCATCGTCAACAAGAGTGAGGGAAGAATTCGCTTCTAGCAATTCGTTATTTTTCTTCATAGCTATTTCTGTATTTATCTGCGTGTCTTTTAATTCCATTGTCGTGCCTTCAGTGCAATTGTCTATGGATATCGGCTTTGCAGCTTTTTGCTTATCATTCTTCTCAGTGCAAGCATCACCAGCGGGCAGAATTTGGACCACATTGTATTGCGTAGACACTCTTTCCTCGTCAATTTTGTTCCTTGATGAAGTATCGGAGAACTGCACTGAACGTTTTTCGGGCATTAATGTTTCGTTGGATTTAATTGGATCGTATGGATGGGCGTTTTCGTAATCCATTGGTGATATAAGAACGTTGTTTAGTGGGTTCTCCTGATCGAAGTACAAAACTGGGCCGGGAATGGATTGGTACCTGCGTGGAGTACCCTTTTCATCGGACGGTGCTTTGACATCCTCGATTCTTACTTCTTCCATAGACATATCCATGGACATGGAAGGCTCAGAGCGCTTTAGGATGCTGGATACAGCGCGACTTCCCAAACGAGCGATTTCATCCATTAACGTAAGATCTTTTTTGATCTCGGCAACTGACTCAGGGTTGGACTGCAACTCAACATCTAAGTCTATCTGACTTGAAGTTATTAAATTGGCTTGTATTTGCGTGCTAATAGTAGACGGACTTTTTTTGGTGGTTTTATCCAAATTTCCAGATTCGAACGGCAAAACATCAGCCATTGGCTTAACCAAATCGCTCATGAGCTCTTTAATGCCATCTGAGACGTCATAAGTAGGGATGACTTTGGCTTTCGGCTTCTCCTTCATATAGGAAGTTTCGCCGAACGCGGTTTTTTTTAAAGGTGATTCTACGTTCGTCTCACTGACTGAGTCATCGAATTGCAATGCCTTAACAACGTCATTGCTAATTCTCAACGACGATTTTCTTCTAGTGTTTTCAACTCTGACAATTTCGTTTGGGGAGTCGTCTGTTTCTTCGACACTATCACTGTCTATATCGAATCGTGATTGCTGCAGCCCTGCTTGAGCCATCGATATATTATTAAGCAAGTCTTCTCTACTCAATGTAAGTCTACTTTTCGGCGCAAAACTGATCCGTTTCTCAGTCTGAGTTTTCGAGTCTTTATCGTCAGATTCGGTTTCTGTCTCATCCATTATTGTAGGTAAAGAACGGCGGTCGGTAAATTCTGATAACATTTGGAGAAGTTCCCTTGTATCATCAGCTGTTTTTATTGACTTTCTCGAAACCGACTCGGTAGATATTTTCTCTTCAGTCTTCACTCCTGTGCTAATCATTTCGACATGTCTGTTTGTCGACGATGATTTTAAAGCGACTAATTTATTGTTTAAATCATCCAGGATATCCTCTTTGTATTCGAGCGCTGGCAGTTTGTTTTCAATTTGAGGGATTGTAACCGTTTCTTTGTTTTCTTCGAGAACCTCTTTGATAAGTTTATCATCATCACTGTCTTTTCGTATAATAAACACACTGTCATTGGATGAATTATCGCTTTTTTCGTCTTCGTTATTAGCAGCGGGGTTGGGAGGTATCTCTAAATCAGCTGTGACGTTTTTATCATCGAGATTATAAGCTGAAGACGCAGCAGACATATCCAGTAATTCATTTAGAATCGACTTTTTGGCATTCAAGGAGTTTTGGGAGACAGACTTTGTAGCACCTGCGAGTTTATTTTCAATCAAATCTTGTTTTTCTTCCTTAATTTGACTCGATTTCAATTCCGCCATGTTAATAACTGAAGGTTTTTTATCTGGGTCGTCATTATTTAAAGAAATATCAGAATCTTTTGTATCTGTTTGTAAATTTTCTATATCATCCCGTTCAGTTTTGATAACATTATCATCTGTAACTTGATACACTAATATTTCTCGCTTTTCAGACATGGATTTTTCTATATTTAATAGATGTTTGTTTTCTAGTGTTTTTTCCATGTCCGTATGTAAAGAAAGAATATTTGATGGTATAGGTTTTGTTAGAGTTAAGTTTCCTATTTCGCATTTATTATCGACTGGGGATATACTATCATCATCTGTTTCTTTATGGTCTAATACTTTTTCGTCTTCATGGTCTAAAATAATATTGTCTTTTATCAAAGTGTCATCCGTCATATTATTTATAAGTATATTATCAGGCAAGACTTTGGTTGTAGACATATTCGCGTCACCGTATAGGACAGATTTGGATGTATCGCATTTAGTGAGAATTATATTTGACGGTAGAACTTGCGTCATCGATATATCTTGAGATTTTACTTGAGTGAATTCTTGATAATCTTTATCTAATGTTACTTTATCACAGGCGGCGACCAGCGCGTTTTCTAGTATAGGAAGAATCGCCTTGGCTGGTATGGCCTCTGTCATAGACAACTCACCGTTATCATCATAGACTATAGTTTTCTGTGCGATCTCTGGTAGCAATATATTCTGTGGCACAGCCTGCGTCATAGACACGTCCATATCGTTATCAAAAATAACAGTTTTCCCATCATTCTGTTTGTCTATCAAAATATTTGTGGGTACTGCTTGGGTCATGGAAATGTCAACTTCATTACAAATAGTTCGACGTTTGATGATATTTTGAGGGAGAGCTTGTGTCATTGATATGTCATTATTTTCAAAATGTAAAGTTCTGTCTTGCTTTTGAATCACAGCTGGTATCGCTTGCGTGAATGATAAGTTATCATCGTACATAGTTCTTTGTACGTCATTGCATATAATATTGGTTGGTACACCTTGCGTCATAGATATGTTGCCAGTATCGTTTTCATAGACAATCGTCTTCCTTTTCTCGCTCACTATAACTTTGGCTGGTATAGCTTGAGTTATCGATATATTACATTCTTCATCCTCAAACACTATGGTTTTTCTTCTCGGTACTTTCTCCGCATTTGCGGGTACATCCTGAGGATCGGACGGCGATATAAAATTTGGCAAATCATCATTGGTATTGAGAACTATCGTTTTCCTCGTCTGCACATTTGTTGCTTTATCTTGGACATTGGACTTCCTCTCTGTCTGAACGGTTAAACGTTTCCCATCGAACACTAAAACTTTATCCACTTCACTATTCACTGCAAAATTATCTGCTTCTCTCAAAGGAGCGTACGGGTTAACAACTAAATTTTCTTTGTCTTCCACATTAAATTCGACTATAGACTTTTTGGGCTGTTTCTTGGGAATATCTTGGACTTTGGGACTGCATATGGTATCTGTGATAGACATATCGCACACGTCATCCTTCAACCCAACATGGGTCATGTTTAAATCGACCTCTATATACTCGGAGATATTACCGAACACAGGTCCGGAGCCTATGACATTTTGCTGTGCTCTTTTCAAATCGTTTTGAATTTCATCCAAATCATCCAACTTTCCTTCCAACGGTTGCATAGTCGAGAAGTTAATTTTTAATTGACTTGACATTTCTGTCATGCCAGGTACGGTGAGGTCATCTCCAAAGAGTTTGCTTTGCTGGTCTGTGAGTGCGCTTAGCTCGAAATTCTGTTGGGGCAGGGTTAGCTCTCTGTCGTCGCCGGTGCATTCTAGTTCAGCTAGGTTCTGGGTGAAGTTAGTATTGTTGGAAATCTGCAACTCCTGGTTAGGGTTCGAAGGCACTATGTTACCACCTATGTCCACCACCTCAACTTCTTCAAACTGCTGGTCGAAGATTGATCGCCCTATATGCCCGATGGTCATGGGCTTGCGAGCATTCGCTGCAGATTCATTTCCGGAAGACTCTAAGGACTTGTTATGCTCTTCATAAAAATTCTTCCAAGTGGTCGTGCCTTCATTGGTGACAAATTCTCTGGAAATTAAAATATTTAATTAAGCAATTAAATTGTGCCTTAATTTAAAATCACACCAAAATAAAAATCTTTTGATATACTTAAATTATACAAACAAGATACACTGCAACTTATTATCTTATGAGTGGAATTTTTTATAAAAAATGATTAAGTTTATATGTAAAAATAAACATAAAAAGCAGCAAAGGAATATAGCAAAGAAATAAATGCTGTATACTAAATACACAAGCTAAGCTAAACACCAATTTTTTTTCCAAAATATGACTCACTATGCTTAAATATGCATGACCTAATGTCAGAGCAATAATTTTACTAGGATATTACAATAAGCATTATTATTATTGAACTGTACTCAATTATTGAACTGTACTTAAATTTTTAAGCTGTACTCACGCAACACCGGTTAGTCTGGAGAAGCTGACCCGCCGACTCTTGACAGTATCCGTTGGAGTGGCTACTTTGAACTCAACCTCTGAGAACGGAGTACGAGGCGGACGTTGACTCTTCAAGATTGACGATCTTCTTTTTCTTCTGTAAATTTGAGATGTTTCATTACTATATTTATGGAGTTGATTTGTATGCATACTACTAATATCCTGTATTATAGTATTATAAACATGAAAGTTTGTGAGAATGTATGATTGTTATTGTTTTACCCAAAAATACTCAGAAAAATTAAGTTGAAATTTTGTGACAAATTAAGTGATACTTTATATCCCAGTATCGCCCTGAGAACAGGAACTACTTGATTTAAAACAACGGGCATCTGGTATATTAAACATAGAAACTTCTTGTATTACAAAATAAATGTATCAAAATCCATTTAAAGTCAAAATTTATCAAACATATCTTTATTTAACTATATATAATAGTACAAAATTCGTCATAGTGTTACAAAACAATAGTTTACCGCCAGTTCAAGCAGTTTCTATGGTGAAGAACTGGCAAGTACCTCTTGCCTCTTGCTCTTATATTATTATTATTATTATAGTTGCTCTTGTATGGTTTCAAATATCAAAGCATTCATACTGTTGTACAGGCAGTGTTCTAAACCTAATTATTAATTAAGATATGTATTAAGACAGCCCTGAGTAATCTCAGTGTTAATTTAAGTAATAAGGTTTTTGGCAACTAGGCAATTGATACACACAAATACCTTAATATTTAATCAAAATGTTATAGGATAGTATTTAAACTGCAAAATATTTTTCAGTAGGTTATAGAATTATTTTTTTTCATGTACAGAAATATTTCATAATCATATTAGGCCTGTTATTTAATTAGATTTCTTATAGGTAGTTGGTTCAGTCAATTCAAAAAGGTATTAAGTGCCCCCATTTACTGATTGTTTCTCAGGCAATAACGCGATAAGTGTCCCTACTGTTAATCCAGTCTCATCCACCTGCATATCAAACCTTAACGAAATCTATTGAGTGAAATTTACATTACAGTGTGAATTTACTAACTTTCGTGTTATTACACGGGAATTGTATGTATTAATGCAGTCTTGTTGTATCTATCCCAAATTACATTTAGTCCATATAAATTAATAGAGCTAAGTATTCGCCATAATTTTTTACAATGAATATTAAATTTAATATCTACATCGATTTACTATACAAGTTTTTATTATTTGTTATGAAAGGCGACATTAGCGTCGAACATAATACAACTTTATTCATAGAACTTACGTAGCATTCGCATCTATAGATTTATTATTTTGTGTATTATCCATTTTAAAGTTTTATATTTGAAAACATATCCTTATTTAATGAAACAATCACTTCACAGTTTCAAATTTAAACAACTGTTTACAAAATTTTGACAAATGTAAAACGGTCATTTTTAAATCTGACAATATTCTGTTGTCTGTGTATAGTCTATGAATGAAGTGGTTGTTGCCAGTATTTTATGGTTGTTTAGAAAAAATCAAATCAATGTGAAATTTCCTTTTCAATTATAAAATTTACTTAACTGTTTAATCGTGAACGATTTAAAGAAAATATGATATAACACTACGAATTACTTTACGATAAATGAACAGTTATGGAATTACGCGCAGACATCTAATTCAAAAATAATTGTAAGCAACTTTGGATATATTGAATATCTATCTATCTAGATACCTAAACCTTGAACCTAGTATGTAGGATGTTGGTGTTCGTTGAAATATTACTGTTGAAACAGTACCTATTAAAATTTTAGATTAGTGAAAAAAGAGCATTAATATTATAAATTAAAATAGATTCTCTTCCTTTTACTTCTAAAACTAATATAATACGACGTATTATAATTCAAAATTTTTAATTAATTATGCTTAAGTGCCCTTTAGTATTATAATTTAATTACTTTCAATGTTACCAACCTAAGCGCATAACAATAAGTACTAATCTTAATAGTTATATTCAAATTAATACGATGCTAGTCTTTTGGAAATTACTAATGATAATTTTATATTAATAATATAATGTTACAAGATATAATATAACTTACAGAATATATATCACGGCGAGTACAGTTACGGTAAGAAGGGTAACATAGACAGACAAAATTCCAATCCAAATAATGAAATAAGCATAGTCCTCTACACTCAACGGGACGGACATTAGATCTACATTTCTTATAATTTTTTATTAAATTATTATAAAAATACACTAAAATTTTACATACAACTTCATACTGACATATTTTGAGAACTGATTTTTTTCTTCTGTTCTTGACGGCTGTTAGAAATTATTGTAATCTTCTTTGTTTATTATTTCTAGCATAGACTATGAAATTATTTTTATTTATTTACATATCGTGGTTTCGACCGAAATATCTATCTATATAATATATAAAACTCAAAGGTGACTGACATAGGGATCTATCAACGCACAGCCCAGACCACTGGACAGATCGAGCTGAAATTTGCCATGCAGGTAGATGTTATGACGTAGGCATCCGCTAAGAAAGGAATTCCCGAAATTCCCGCGGGAACGGGAATTATCGGGAAAATCCTTCTGTATGAAAAATCTAAACCGCTTAAGTTAGATGCTTGAAATTTGGCATGCAGGTATCTAGGTAAAATAAAAGGTTATTTGCAACAGGATATTGTAAGATTCCCACGGGAACGGGAGAAAGCGGAAAAAAACAATTGTATGAAAAAATCTAGGAAAAAAGGACTATTAGGAAGGGAAGGGGGGTCAGTTTATATAAAAGTCCACGCGGACGGAGTCGCGAGCAACAGCTAGTTATATAATAAATACTGATTACGAAAACTAAAATAAAGATATTTATTTTAGTATAAAACCGATTTCGATTTTATTTTAAGTTATTAAGTTAATCATATTGTTATGAATCCATCAATTTTGATTTAAAATTGTAATTATAAATTCACGTTTAAAATTAAATGTTAAATGTTGAGTAAATGGACATACAATTTGAATGCATAATCGATTTTGCAATGTTACGATTATTAAAATTAAATTTCAACCCAAAAATCGACTCATTTCTGTTTTCTTTCACGTGGAAGTATCGAAAAAAAAGTACTCTTTCCAGGTTCTCTTTCAAAAACATCCAAGCATCCATACATTCTAAAAATCTCATGCATTTATAATTATTTTAGTAAGGATCTATAATTAGTTACAATGAAAGCCAAATAATTAACAGTGTTACAAAAAATATAATAAAACATAACAAATTCAATCGTAGGCCGGTTCGGATCTTGTATTCGTAGATTCTGTATCCGATATTGTGCGGGTACAACACGAACATTTTGAGGAGGCGGGAAGAAAACGTCTGGAATAGACAGTACACATTACATTACATTTTATTTTATCGACTTCTATAAGCTTTGGTTCGAACTATAGATAAGCGCTTTAAAAGCACTGTTTCATGCATATTTTCCCGTTTCGAATATCGTAATAACAATATGCTTTTGTTTTATAGTGAGGAAATCTTCATGTGATGTCCAAGGGCCTCGGAACATTTGTTATGTCGGACTCCTACAGACCAAATTCCTTAATTTGAGCCTTTTGAGTATAGTACGCGTCACGAATCTTTAGCGCTGAAAAAAACCTGCGCAGAAGTCAAAAATAAGGTATCGAGGTAGCGGCACGGCGCGCGGGGCGCGTGATCGTCGGGTGCGCGAGCGTTGATTGGTTGTCCCAGTCGTGCTGTCTTTCTCGCACCAATACGTCAATTACGAGCGCGATTCTACCGATGCGCAGCTATTCTCGTCAATCGCTAAACATAAATGACGCGTACTATAATAATATTTAATGTGTAAGTGACATATACAACTAACCCGCGACTATCTCTTTTTAACGGTTGCCGTCCTCTTCTCCCTTTGGGTCTCTCATCGCTCTTATCTTGATGCTCTTCACTATCCCTTTCATTCTGTTCAACTTGGCGCTTGCGACGGTTCTTGTAAACCTCGCACGAATCTTTCGGTACAACTTTCCATTTTTTTCTTACGTCCTTAAGTTGGTATTTCTGTAATATACATTGTTTATGGTCAGTTGGTGTTTTGGTATTTTTTTACTGACTCCACAGAGTATGGGCCAAAATTATATTTATAACTAGCTGTTGCTCGCGACTTCGTCCACGTTGATTTGTTTTTCCATTATTTCTTCGCTTCTATTAGTTGCAGCGTGATGTTATGTAGCCTAAAGCCTTCCTCGATAAATTGTCTATTCAATAAAAAATAATTTTTCAATTCGAACCAGTAGTTCCTGAGATTAGCGCATTCAAACGAACAAAGTCTTCAGCTTTATATATTAGTAATAGAAGTAATAGATTTATTTAGAAAATGTCAGCGTCCCTGTATATCACAAAAACGCATATCCTAAATAAGTTTGATCGTAATTAATAAATTGTCACGACCAAAGCTGTTTTCTTACGAACACAAAGTTGTTGCTGGCCATACTTAAAGCAGTAATTTAGTAATAAATATTTATTCAGAAAATACTTTAATTTTAATTCTAAATTCAGATCGAATGTATTGCTCTCCCACAATATGATATATTATGATCTAAACGATAAAAGCATGAATAGACTGAGAAACTAATGACATAGCATATTAAATTAGATACATACATGATCACGAATAATTTGATTTATACTATCGATATCAGAAGTTTCAATACTATGAATATAGCAAGGCATTTTATTGTTCCTCTGTAATTTATTCTTTTTATGTGTTTTCCTTTTCTGTTTTTTTACTTTACTTTTCTTCGGTCGCATAATGTTATTTTAAGTCGTTAATTTTGCAACGAAATACCAAAAGTTCTATTTTTTTGCTTTTACATCATTTATGTCATACAACTTTTCTTTTTGTAATGACCAAGTCATGACTTAAGTTACATATATTTTACAGATTAGCGTTCATTATTTAAGAAAGACAGGTTTTAATGAATAGGTTTACTGTAAAATTTTATAAACAAAAATAATAAAAACACTTTTTGCAAAAAAAGTTATTGACTTAGTTTTGGATTTTTAATTTTATTTATTGTTTAACTAAAAAACCCTTTTTTGATGTTTTCAAAAAACTTGAGAAACATTTTTACTTCGAAGTTTATTAATAAGGAATTAGTATATCATTTAATTATTAATTATAAATTAGGAAATTTTATTTCCATTGACAAAACGAATGTAGTAGTACGAGTATCCGATTATATTGTCATATGACTATCGACATCCAGTCATACCAACTTTGAGACACGTCCTCCATCTTTGGGCAGCTGATATTTGTGTTATTGAAAGTTTTCTGCAAAATAAGCCCGCCTCCAAACTAAAATGGGTGCTTCTTTCGTTCCCATCATCGTTTTTACGGTGCTGTGGGGTGTGGTTGGTATCGTCTGCCCGTTTTTCGCACCAAAAGGACCTAACCGAGGGTACGTATTTGTACTATGTAAAATCTCGTAATTTTTGCACTTTATAGCGTATTTCTCGTCTTAAATGTATGTTAAAACGTTTCAGGATCATCCAGGTGGTGTTAATGTTAACAGCAGCAACCTGCTGGTTATTGTAAGTACCAGTTTTTCTTCGATTTTGCTATGACTAATATGGTTAAATTTTCCTGTTTTTGTCTTACGTATATGCTCCAAAAGTACATTGAGATATCTAAAATAGACGTAATAATAACAAACAGTGTAATTTATTCTCCATATGTTTAATTATTAGTGTTTGTAGTGACCTTGACATTACATTGATACTAGAACATAGTAACTTCTTAATTTCCTGGATCAAGACATATTTACGAAAGATAAGTTAAATTTCATGCCTTGTATATGCATAAGAATGTCTTAGAAAGATTTATTTAAAACACTCTTGAATAAAATCTGCTAAACTGCTTAGAACTAGAGTTACCACCTTGCAATACCAACAAATAGTATCCTATATCTAGGGTCTTATTTCTCCTAAATGCTAAATTTCAGTGAAATCCTTTAAGATATTTAATTTGTATGAAAGAGTTTCAAACATGCATATATTCTTGCAGTATGTATAAATTAAGCATCATGTTATTTGTTCAAAATTGACTCCTAAACTACTGAACCAATATTAAATTAAATTTGCACACCGTGTGTAGTTTGATCCAACATAAAAGATAGGATAGCATACGTCCTACGGAACAGGAACTACACTGGTACAACCACAAGGAACAGCTAGTATATCTATTACGTTTATTTTACATATAATTAATATAAAATAATAATTAATTATTAAATAATTTCAGCTGGCTGTGTGCGTACATGGCACAAATGAACCCACTGATCGGACCCAGACTAAACAACGAGACCCTCATATGGATTGCCCGCTCATGGGTAAGATTATTTTCTTTATATCTTTTCTTATATTATAAAGCTTACGAGTTTGTTGTTTTGAATGCGTTAATCTCGAGAACTATTGGTACAAATGAAAAAAATTGTGTTGGTTATTCCATTTATAGAGAAAGGCTTTTAGCTATTTAATATTTAGTGACCAATAGCAGCGAAGGATCAGTGAAATATATTGGAAAAAAGTAGAAAATTAGAATTTTTACTTATCTTTCGTTTTCGGGCCTTCGTTACGTGTGCTGCTTAAACGGTTCAAGTTACATAAAAAATATCTTTTCACAAAATTCATTGCAACACATTAAATATAAAATTAAGTCGCTCAATTTGGTTTGTTCTTTTGTCTGACCTTATGTTGTTTCTGCTTTAAAACTATAGTAACCGTCAATTACCTTTAGCGGTGAACGAAACCTGCGCAGAAGTCAAAAATAAGGTATCGAGGTAGCGTGGCGCGTGGTCGTCATGTGCGCGAGCGTTGATTGGTTGTCCCAGTCGTGTTGTCTTTCTCGAACCCACGAGCGCGATTCTATCGATGCGCAGCTATTCTCGTCAATCGCTAAACATTCGTAACGGTTACTATACTTACGGATCTTCTTGTGTTTTTTATTCAGATAGAGTGATTCAAAAGCAAGGTTTATGTCAATAATAATTACATAAACGGGTGTCCATGTAGATACAACATACATAAAGTACTACATTTATAACAAAGTACATATTTTCTTTTGATTCACCTGTTAATTAAGTTTTAGGTCATGTCCAAGAGACAAAGCTCTTAAAAGTGTTTGGTGTATACTTTTAATACTGCTTGTGTGTAGCATTATTACACAAACATTGAAAACAATATATAATTGATATTATATCTTATAAATTTTAACTATTTCCCACATTTTGTCAACAAATTTTCCATAACTGTGCCACAACTCAGATAAAAAGTTAAGTGTTAAGTATTCGTCATGCAAGTAGATTAGATATTTCTTATATACCTGCATGGTGAACTAGTCATCATATCCCCTCAATGGGCAATTTTTTTGGTAGTCATAAATAGTCAGCATTCGAATTTTTAGCTTCCTGCCTTGAAAATTGCAGAATGCTTCTTACAACTTACTTCCACCTCCCATTTTAGGGAAGTAGGGGGTTAGAAAGGGGCAAATAGTAGCGTTTGTTAGTGTCCATCCCTTCAAATAAATCACATCAATTATTCATTGCTCCGTTTTGCAGTGATGAAAAGACAAATATACAGACAGACACACTTTCCCATTAATAATATTAAGTATGAATATTATTATCTTGCTTGAATTGTTTTTTAAGTTAAATTTAAATGTTTAAAAACTTTATTTATAAAAAAAACAATGTAAAAATAATTTTAAGGTCTATTAAAATTCCAACTTCATCAAAATTGATGCTTTTTATAGAAAATAGTTTTTAATTCTTACAGGATTGTGACTCTTTATCTATACTCCATAAATATAGTAATTGTTGTTCTAATTATGCACTTTAATTTCTATTGTACCTTGGCAATTTAAAGGAGCAACTATCAGAGTATCTTGCCAGTTGTTCTCTGTAGAAACTGCCTTTCGAACCGGTGCTAAATGTTTTATAATACCATGACGATTCAAGTGTTACTAACAGTATAGTACGCGTCATTTATGTTTAGCAATTGACGAAAATAGCTGCGCATCGGTAGAATCGCGCTTGTAATTGACGTATTGGTGCGAGAAAGACAACACGACTGGGACAACCAATCAACGCTCGCGCACCCGACGATCACGCGCCCCGCGCGCCGCGCCGCTATCGCGATACCTTATTTTTGACTTCTGCGCAGGTTTAGTTCAGCGCTAAAGATTCGTGACGCGTACTATACATTGTTATACTCAACACAAGCCCACCGATAATGTTGCTGCTCTAAAAAATTTTCCCTACAAATGTGGAAATTATTCTTTGTATGTTAGCCTAGTTAAAGTCTGATGTTAAATGATATGTAAATATAAATAAATGTCTGACTTTGACTCTATAGGCTTTTTGTAATATAGCATACTAAAGATTAAAATGAAAGATTGATGACTTATTCAAACAATAGAGTTAGCGAGTTTTGGCGGGAATCGTGCGGCGTCTATATGTAATCTCGATTGAATATTCCTTTTTTGGTGCATAAAGTGATTTAATGTTTGATTGTGATAGTGTATCATGCAGTAAACTAGCTAATAAGTGTCCAAGAAATGAAGAATTCATTTTAGAGCTCTTAGTAGCGCCGTTCCGATTGCTCCAAGATTCGTCGAGGTTCTTCGTAAAGCTCACTATCACTTTACGAAGGGCAGAACGAAACGACTGACTGACTCTACTAAAGACGACTTGATGACGATTTTACTTGACATTGGCAAAAAGCTAAACGCTAATGCCATAATATATAAGAAAGAAACGACAATAGAGTTAGCTTCATATATTATGAAGTAGCTGTTGTCTGTGACTCCGTCCACGTAGACTTTCGTATAAACGTTGACCCCCCCTTCCCCCCTTTTAACCCTTTTTTCGAGTTAAAAAGTAGCCTATGTTTTTTCTCAAGCTCTATCTATGAGTCTCCATCAAGACCATCCGTGTACCAAATTTCATTACAATCGGTTCAGCGGTTTGGCCGTGAAAGCGTAAAATTATAAAAAGTTTCAACCCCTCGTGCAACCTTTTGGGGGTTGATTTCAAAAAAAACGTAGCCTATTTACTTCCCCAGGCTCTAGACCATCTGTGTACCAAATTTCGTTCTAATCGGTTCGCTAGTTTTAGCGTGATGGAAAGACAGACAGACAGAGTTACTTTCGCATTTATAATATTAGTATGGATATATTACATAGTTTTGGCTTCACTTACAACGGACCGATTAATTAATTATTAAAGGTCTATCAGTCTAGGCGTTATGCGTCTATGGCTACATATACACAGTTTTTAAATTATAGGATTATTCTGCATTATGCGGAATAATGCTTTAAGCATTATATTTAATATTTTACCTACATCTTTCTTATCATATACAGTTAACGACACAACAAGTGTCCGATCCGAAAACCTCTTACTATAAACCGGTAGTGGGTCCTTGTTTGGCTATCGTTTTGAAGAAATAACATAATTCATTTTTTCAACCATAGAAATAAATAAAATAAGTAAAACTGCAAAATTTACATGGCAACACCGTCTCTATACCACTATTAGGTCTATAGAGTCTACGAACCGTACGTGAGTTGCCAGAATTCGTCAATTTCCTTTAATTAGTATAAATTTTTCTAATTTGACATTGATCGAAATGTCGCATTATGCTCTGTAGTTGAAAAACTAGGATAGTAACACTTTTAAATCGTCATGGTATTACAAAACAAAAAAATTTACCACCGATTCGTAAGGCAGTTTCTACAGAGAAGAACCGGCAAGAAACTCTTGAGCTATCTACAAAGGCCCTCCACACATTCTCGATTCAAATACGATCGTGTTTGATCGTTGGCCTTCGCAAATAGTCTGGCAGCGGTATCTCGCTAAAAATAAACTGACGTCACGTGACATGCGCACGAGTTGATGACGCGTCGATCATATGGTTCGGTTCGGTAACAAGAAAAGTATTGTTACCATAAGTATATAACTAGTCGTGCCCCGCGGTTTTACCCGCGTAGTTCCCATTCCCGGGGCAATGCGGGGATATAAAGTATCCTGTGTTAATCCAGGGTATCACGCATCCCTGGGTCGAAGGCAATAATAATAATTTAACTGCGAAAAAAAGGGTGTCACGTGTCTATATACGAAATTTCAACTAAATCGGTCCAGCCGTTTTTGCGTGAAAAAATAAAAAACATACATTCTTACAAACTTTGACATTTATAATAGTACTATGTATGCTTAAATCTTTAAAATAACGCAACGGATTGTAATGCGGTTTTGTTAATAGATAGAGTGATTAAAGAGGAATGTTTACATGTATAACTAACTGTTGCCCGCGACTCCGTCCGCCTGGACTTTTATAAAGACTTCCTTCCCTCCCTTACAATCCTTTTTTCCTTGATTTTTTCATGCAATTGTTTTTTCCCGCTTTCTCCCGTTCCCGTGGGAATTTTGCAATATCCTGTTGCAAATAACCTTTAATTTTAATAAGGTACTTACATGCCAAATTTCGAGCGTCTAACTTAAGCGGTTTAGATTTTTCATACAAAAGGATTTTCCCGCTAGTTCCTGTTCCCGCGGGAATTTCGGGAATTCTTTCTTAGTGCACCTCTACGGTACCTAAGCTAGGTCCCTTCCAAATTTCAAGTGCCTACGTTTAGCTGTTTAGACTGTGTGTTGATATGTCAGTCAGTCAGTCAGTTTCTCTTTTTATATATTTTGATACATGAATAATATATGCGAGCGATTTTACCAGCATATTTTATGCGTTTATTTTCAACACATACCTTTAATGTGATAAATAATGCATGAAAATCAGTCGCGTCGTTTTTAAGATTTGAGCATACTAAGGACAGACAAACGAAAGCTTTGTTTTATACTACCTATGTAAGGATCATAATAAAAATATTATTTCTTTTTGACGACCGCTTGGCGCAGTGGTAGCGCAACTGCTTTCTGCATGAAGGGTCGTGGGTTCGATTCCCACACCGGAAAAATATATTTGTAATTTTCATTTATATTTTTCTGGGGTCCGGGTGTTGCTATGTATTGTATGTATGTATTTACAAAAGAAAAGTATGTATATGTAATTTATTCCGTTATCTAGTTGTCATAACACAAGCTTCTGCTTAGCTTGGAACTAGATGGTATAAATGTCTTAAAATATAGTAATAATTATCCATACTAATATTATAAATGCGAAAGTAACTCTGTCTGTCTTTCCATCACACCAAAACTACTGACCCGTGATATGTAATTTATTCCGTTATCTAGTTGCCATAACACAAGCTTCGGCTTAGCTTGGAACTAGATGACGCTGTGTACAAATGTCCTGAAAATATTTTTTATTTATTATTTTCTGTTACAGGGCAAACCCTACTAATCAACAATCCAGTATATTTAAAGTACTCGTACGTGCAAAAAAAATGTTATTAATAAAATATATTTCGAAGAATGCGTTGGACTGTTCTGTATATAATAATTTTCAGATACGTGAATTAATACAAATATCAATTGTTATATAATAAATAATTATATAAGTTTAATATTTATTATGAATGAATTTTAATTTGAATAATTTTATCATTTGATTGTCATTCCAAAATCCGATTTATTTTGAGAAGTGTTTAAAGGCTTTGTTGTGTAAATGTAGGTTATGATGCAAATAAATATAGATATTACTGTATTGTTGTTTTATTTTTACCCGCGTAGTGCCCGTCCCCGGGGCAATACCGGGATATAAAGTATCCTATATGTTAATCCAGGGTATCACCTGTCTACATACCAAATTTCAACTAAATCGGTCCAGCCGGTTTTGCGTGAAATAAGAATTAACATGTATCCATACTCACAAACTTATATATTTGTTATATTATTAGGACTACAGTAAAGAAGCCCGCGTGTGTCACAAGGTTTGAGGTAATTTCATACTAAATTTAATTAAAAATAATCTTTAACACAAATAAACTTCAAACTAAAAAGCAAGAAATAAATTTGCATGCTGTGATACGGATTTTTATTTAGTACTAGCTGTTGCCCGCAACTCCGTCCGCGTGGACTTTCATATAAACAAACGTTCAGCAAGTTCAACGTGATTGTTTAACTTGCCGTAACTTTTTTATTTATCAACCGATTGACATGAATTAAACACTAAATGTTAATGGAAGCTTACCACAATATATAATTGAAAACCCCATATAGATAGGATAAGCCATTTCTAAGATAAGCGTGCACAAAGAGACAAAAATTCCAAAAATCATTGTTTTGTTTTGGGTTCTATTGTGTTAATAAAGGTCTCCTATAACATTTTTCTCATATATCTTCCATGTATAGACTAGCGACCCGCCCCTGCTTCGCACGGGTGCAACTACACAACGTTCACAGCTTTTTACCCGACTGCCAAAGAGGGTAATGTTTTTCGAGTGTATGTAAGTATGTATGTCTGTTCCTTTGTGACCTCCTGTAGCCTAAACGGCTTGATGGATTTTGATGTATGAGGTATCGTTAGATTTGTCTTGATTACGGGAGTGTCATAGGATACATTTTATCCTAAAAGTCCCACGGGATAAAGACATAATTACTCTTTTTTTAGTGTGCAGTCGGGTATTTTGTTTTTTTAATAATAATTACTTGTTTATCAACCTGACCCGCGGCGCCGCAATAACTACCTCCCTGCATTTTACATTTGTAATATCTTCGGAACTATTCACTTAAATTACATGCTCTTACAAAAAATAAACCGACTTTAAACTAAAAAGCAAAAAATAAATTTGCTTCCCACAAAGTAATACGCATTTTCATTTAGTATATAGAAATGATCTATCGTTATTTTATAATTTAGACGTCGGTACCAAGTAAATGCTACAACAATCTATACAATATCGATTTAACCAAACAAACACTTATTGTTCTATTTGGCACCGACTTCTAAATTATAAAATAACTATTAAATGTCTATACGAAGCCCACAAACTGAAAGTACATCTTACACTACGATTTCTCTAATTTACTTCCTCCAAGGTCATCTGGCAGACTTAAAAATAGTTCTTTAAAATGTACCATTTAATTTTAAATCTTAGAATGATGTTCGAAGGTGTTAGCGCCAACAGAAATTGGTTAAAACTAGTTTTCAAATAGCATAGACTATAGTTTCACTTATCTCGACTTATATTATAAAGAAGTAAAGTTTGTGTGTTTGTTAAATTGTAAGGGGTAATCTCGGGATCTTCTGAACCGATTTTAAAAACTTTCACCAATAGAAAGCCACATTATTGTTGAGTGTCATAGGCTATATAAAAAAAAACCGAAAAGGATATTTACTATTATGCCCAACAAAGTGGGCACGGGTCTGCTAGTAACGTTATATTCTTTAAATTTTTTTATGATCATTTCAGGTAAATGTTCAAATATTAGATTTTAGTACATTTAAACAATTAAGGTTTATAAAATATTTTTTTACTATATTTTATAAAGAAAAACGTCTCAGTAATGAAGTCATAGACTATCTCAATAGCTGTTAAATTGTATTTTTTACATATTATCCAAGTCATTTTTGAAATGCCGTTAGGTCGAATTGGGCTGCTATGTATTAGATAGTACAAACCTACTTACCAAAAACAATCGCTTACTAGTACAACAATACACTAAAGTTTAGTTATAGTACGCGTCACGAATCTTTAGCGCTGAACGAAACCTGCGCAGAAGTCAAAAATAAGGTATCGAGGTAGCGGCGCGGCGCGCGGGGCGCGTGATCATCGGGTGCGCGAGCGTTGATTGGTTGTCCCAGTCATGTTGTCTTTCTTGCACCAATACGTCAATTACGAGCCCGATTTCACTGATGCGCAGCTATTCTCGTCAATCGCTAAACATAAATGACGCGTACTATAACTTTTTTAATTTTATTTTTTTACAATGGCAACTGAGCAGGGCCTTCACCTGATGAATGATGATAAGCAATCACCTCTACCTATAAATAGCGGCCTTCGGCAGAACTATATGCCTGACCTACAGGAAAAAATAGTTTAAACGAAGGAAAAATGGGCCACCTGTGCTACCGCTAAGCACACGACATCTATGATAAGATGTCTTTATTTGACCCCGGGTGGAAACGACCTAACTTACACTTATCGCTTATCGAAATTACGAAAAGGGTTATGAAATATTGTACGAAAATCAATCATATTATGTATAATAAATAGATACCTTTATAAGCGCAAAATTTGGATGACGCAAAAAATTGCCGCCTTACCTTTAGAAGCAGGTGATTGATTGCCGGTGCATTCACGCGCAACTGACAAAACTATCTCTTTATTTTGTTGTTGGTTTTATCATTTATCCTTTTTCTATCGTTTTGACTTTAGTGAATTGTAGAATGAAATAAAACTAAGTTTGTATATGTGCTCGCACAGCAAATAAAATTAAAAAAGTAATCTAGACTTCAGTGTATTGTTGTATACAAGTAAACGATTATTTTTTGTTAAGTAGGTTTGTACTATTTAATACATACCAGCCCAATTCGACCCAACGGCATTTCAAAAATTACTTGGATATGTAAAAAATACAATTTCACGGCATTTTAGATTGTATACGACTCCACTTCTGATATGTTTTTCTATGTAAAATACTAGCGCACCCGTGCCGACTTCGTTGGGCATAATGTTATCTAATAATCCTTTTTATATAAAGCCTATGACACTCAACTAAAATGTGGCTTTCTATTGGTGAAAGAATTTTTAAAATCGGTTCAGTAGATCCCGAGATTATCACTTACAATTTACCAAACACACAAACTTTACTTCTTTATAATATTAGTATAGATCTAAATATAAAGTTTTAAGTTTTAAAATTTGTTAATAACGTTTCTGCGTTTAAATTATTAATAATTACATTTAAATAGACTATTTAATTATTTATCACAACAATGTATCGTAAACGTGTCGTAATTCGTTCATTGTGTCAAGTCCACGTCAAAAATATCACACGTTTGGTTTTGTTATGTAAGTTTTAGCGCGAAGCAGCCATCTTTTGGCGCGGTGCCAAAAATTTCATTCTACGCACCGGCCGCAAGGCCATTATTACAGGTCAAACAATACCACTTATATAAGCTGTGGTTTATTTATTACTATAGATAATCTTGTGTAGTTACCATCATCGTAGTTCATAATTATTAGTAATCTATATACATATAATAAAAACGTAACAACGTACGTCGCTGTCTGTACATAGAAGATATATGAAAAAATATCATAGGAGACCTTTATTAAAACAATAGAACCCAAAACAATGATTTTTGGAATTTTTGTCTGTTTGTCTGTTTGTTTGTGCACACTAATCTCAGAAACGGCTTATCCTATCTAGATAAGGTTTTCAATGATATATTGTGGTAAGCACAAGTTCACTTAACATTTAATGTTTAATTCATATCAATCGGTTGATAAATAAAAAAGTTATAAAGAATCACGTTGAACTAGCTGAACGTTTGTTGGCGCGGGTTAGACATTTTCAAAAATGCTGCCCAAAGTCACTTTTCTACGCGGGCGAAGTCGCGGGCACAGCTAGTTTATACATAATTATTGCTAATTCAATAGTCAATACTCAATTCTAAGCTAAAATCGTGCATTTCTTTCTAAAATTTTTTAACTTCAATTTTGTATGTATCATGCAAAGGAGATTTGAACTACTTCCAATAGACAAATTGATCTGAAACTTGCTATACCTACGTAACTTGGATGACAATACAATAATATTGAGCTGGTCTGATGATGAGGTTGGAAGGTAAATAGGACTTTCATTTCTTGTGGACCGAGTGAGCTGAAATTTGAAAAATAAAAAATATTCCAGTAATCTCCATTGGGAACTTTTTAGGACCAATAGTAGCCTATGCCACTCTCCATCTTTTCAACTAACTGTATCCCAAAAAAATCAGGTCGATTGATTGCTTAGCCACGGCGTGAAGGAAGGACAAACAAACAAACAAACACACTTTCACATTTATAATATTAGTATGGATTTTAAGATGTATCTGCCTAATGTATGTTGTTTAAATAAATATTTTTCATTTTTCATTTTCATAGATTAAGCCGTACAACGTCTGACACTCTAAAACATCCTACTAACATAATTATATATAAGTTTTATCTACAGTAGGTACGTATGTCTAAGCGAGTCTGACCTTGACAACTGATAATGATTTATCGAGTCCAAGAACGACTTAATTTTAACCTCATAGAAACGGTATTGATATTACCGGAAGATAACAAGAACAGCAAATTTATAAATTTCCTAGGAAATTGACCTTTTACTATTTTCGTAAACCCCAAAATGTGCCGCATCTTTTGGACTCACAAACGTTCTCATATTTTAACCCAATCCAAAAATAAACCCAATTTAATGTTTCGGATATGTTTAAAGAAACACAAAATGTGATTAGAACAAATGAATAACTACTAAATAAATGAACAACAGACTTAGATAAAATATTTCAATTTGAATTTAAATTTCAATACCAAGTAGCTCCGGATTTAGACATTAAAAAGCTTTTATAATCTACACACAACGTATCTGTTACCTATTACAAAAATCTTATCGAAGATAACAGAGTATGATAAAGCAATTACAGGCATAACCTTGTTAAATTTGTTATATAATTGACGCATGGAAAATCACGTCAAACAATGACTTTAATTTTTTTTTATTTTGTCTCATCACGAATGTACAGTCAGTCCATACTAATATTATAAATGCGAAAGTAACTCTGCCTGTCTGTCTTTCCATCAGGCTACAACTACTGAACCGATTTGAAAGAAATTTGGTACACAGATGATCTAGATTCTAGAGCCTGGGGAAGGACATAGGCTACTTTTTCATCAACCCCCAAAAGGTTGCGCTAGGAGTTGAAACTTTTTTAAATTTTACGCTTTCACGCACAAACCGTTAAACCGATTGTAATGAAATTCGGTACACAGATGGTCTAGAGCCTGAGATAAAACTTAGGCTACTTTATAATTGGAAATAAGGGTTATAAGGGGGGGTCAAAGTTTATATGAAAGTCCACGCGGACGGAGTCGCGGGCAACAGCTAGTTGTAAATATAAACAAAACCTCGACGAATCTACAATATAGCAGGCGATGCATATATGTATGTATTTGGAATGACGTATGACGTCACTGCGTTGCATGTTTTCTACTAATGTGTGACGTAATTAACCCCCACTTTAATGCCCTATATTTAAAAAGTCTTTTCACCTTTAAGGAATTTGTTATCGAATAAAAAAAATCCTATCAGTCGCATACTTTATTATCAAATGTATTATGATAAATCATTTGATTCATCGTTTATATCTTGACTTCTTAATATTCGGTAGCCATTTTGAACCGGATACTGCGATAAATTTTGTATTGTTAATTTTTGATGAAACTGCATTTTATATTTAAAATTAAAACAATTACGTGTGCAGATTCTATGACGCGCCTCTTTTTAACGGATCTTCAAAAAAAACGAATTTAATTTTTAACGAATCCTATAGATATTTAGAGACTTGTTCAATAAGCTTAATATATTATGTTTCATTACTAAAAATAAACAATAATTTAGATTACAAAAATAATTTCGATGACGGTGGCTATTGTCTTGGCGCCTATGTGCACCACACACTTCGCTCATAGAGACGGCGCAGCCCTGGACTTATACCCATACAAGTCAAAACGATAGAAAAGAGATAAATGATAAAACCAACAAGAAAAAAGAGATAGTTTTATCAGTTGCGCGTGAATGCATCGGCAACCAATCACCTAAAGGAAAGGCGTACTTAGGATGTTTTAGCGTCTTCAACTTTTTGCGCTTATAACATATCTATTTAATATAATATCATTGCTTTTTTGGCGTTGCCATGGCAACGGATATTTATTTATTTAATACACCCAACAGCCTTACACACGATATTCAAACAATGCACAATAAAAAATCATTACGTTATCATCTATACTAATATATAAAGCTGAAGAGTTTGTTTGTTTGTTTGAACGCGCTAATCTCAGGATCTACTGTTTCGAATTGAAAAATTCTTTTTTTATTGAATTGACCATTTATCGAGGAAGGCTTTAGGCTATATAACATCACGCTGCGACTAATAGGAGCGAAGATATAATGGAAAATATGGAAAAAACGGG
>JADANM010006871.1:1748432-1762384 GCA_026213755.1 Eurema hecabe | reverse complement strand
CTGCCAAAATAATTGAAAACATGAACATAAAAAAATGACCGCATCTTTAAATGACAGATGTTCATGATTCTACCTGAACTAGACATTACAATGAACGTTACGACAAAAACTCAAACGTTTTTGTTAAGGTAAATTCGAAAGTAGATTTACTTACCTTTCATCTATATATTTCTATTGCCTTTTTAGGGTTCCGTAGCCAAAATGGCAAAAACGGAACCCTTATAGTTTCGTCATGTCCGTCTGTCCGTCTGTCCGTCTGTCACAGCCGATTTACTCGGAAACTATAAGTACTACAGTGATGAGATTTGATGGGAATATGTGTTGTATGAACCGCTACAAAAATATGACACTAAATAGTAAAAAAAAGAATTGGGGGTGGGGCCCCCCATACATGTAACTGAGGGATGAAATTTTTTTTTTCGATGTACATACCCGTGTGGGGTATCAATGGAAAGGTCTTTTAAAATGATATAAAGTTTTCTAAAAAACATTTTTCTTAAAGTGAACGGTTTTTGAGATATCAGCTCTCAAAGTCGTAAAAAGTATGTCCCCCCCCCTCTATTTTTATAACTACGGGGTATAAAATTCTAAAAAAAATAGAGGTGATGCATGCTAATTAACTCTTTCAACGATTTTTGGTTTGATCAAAGTATCTCTTATAGTTTTTGAGATAGGTTGATTTAACTGTAATTATTATATTTGCTGCTACGGAACCCTTTGTGCGCGAGCCCGACTCGCACTTGGCCGGTTTTTATTTTCTTTAAGTTGTATAATCCCATAACGGTAAAACACTTTTGTAATTTTATGACGTACCTATTAAAGGACTTTAAAACTTTAAAAGGAACTACAATTCGAGTTATATTGGTTTTTAATTTGTCCGCTTAATTTTTTTTTTTATTAATTTTTTTTTTTTAGTATAATTCTCCCATTTAGTGGGAAGGCAAAGGGACAAAGCCCATACAGACACGTCTTTAGTTATATTTTTCTTTGTCTTTTGTAAAGTGATAGTGAGCTAACGGGGGTAGGTCTCTTTCGCAGGAGACCGACTGGGTGGGTACCCCCACAGTGCCAGACATTCTACCGCCTGAACAGTGACGTGAAAATGTCACTGTGCTCCGGTCTGAAGGGCACTGTAGCCAGCGAAATTACTGGGCTCATGAGTCTTTACATCTGATGACTCAAAGTGGGGAGCGTCGGTGTAGTGCACCCCTGCCCGGAGCAAAGTTCCGGGTAGCACTGCATTGGCTATGGGCTGGCGTTACTCTTATCATCAGGAGTGCGTCCAGCTCGACTCCCCTCTTCATGATATAAAAAAAAAAAAAAAAAGCTTTACAAAAAACCCTCGACGAATCTTGGAGCAATCGGAACGGCGCTACTAAGCGCTCTCAAATGAATTCTTCATTTCTTGGACACTTATTAGCTAGTTTACTGCATGATTTACTATCACAAACATACATTAAATCACTTTATGCACCAAAAAAGGAATATTCAATCGAGATTACAAATAGACGCCTTGAGATCCCCGCCAAAACTCTTTTTTTATTAAATGTCACTAATACGACGAGGTAGATCATTCAAAACAAATTAAAAAAAAATAGATGTCAAATGTAGAGGAATAAATACTCGTCTTAATTTACTTTTAAATAGCTTTGAATAACCAGCCTTTTAATTGACGCATGCAGTGTGATTTATTTATTTGTTTATTTATTTACACAGATACACTAAAAACTTACACAATAGATAGGTAAATACAGATAAAAATTTGTTTAATTTTAAATTGAAAAAGGTTTAAAAAAATACACACAATCAAAAGTTAGTACCTATAGATTAAATGATAAATCAGAGATATGTCAAATATTAAGAAATTAAAATCTAACTGTTTTAAGTAAAAACTATACACTGAAATGATATTATATTAAATAGATATGTTATAAGCGCAAAATTTTGAAGACGAAGAACGTCTTACCTTTAGATGATTGGTTGCCGGTGCATTCACGCGCAACTGACAAAACTATTTCTTTTTTTCTCATTGGTTTAATCATTTATTTCTTTTCCATCATTTTGACTTGTATGTATGTGTGCCGCTGCTGTGCGGAACACTTTTTTCGAGTAATTTGTATGGGTACAACATATCTATTTTATAAAATCATTGATACACTGGATTATGCTTAAATGTGGTGTTACTACGAAAACAGGAAATGAGCTAAAAAACAAAAAAACGCCGCTAGTAAATTCGATATTATAAAAAAATATAAAGATAACTTTCCTTTTGAGGTTTCATTGTCTTTGAATTGGATTAAACGTTAGCTCAGCCTAGAAACTAGGTGATAATGTACAAGTAGACAAACTATAACGCGTCACAATTTCGTTTCTCTTTTATATGTACTAGCGACCTGCCCCGGCTTCGTTCGGATATATTATGCACGTACACATAACGAAAACCTTCATATTGAATCACTCTATCTATTTAAAAAAACCGCATGAGAATCGGTAACGTAGTTTTAATGATTTAAGCATTCATAGGGACAGACAGACAGCGATAGCGACTTTGTTTTATACTTACTATGTAATGATGTAATGATAAAGAAAGGATATTTAATAAAGTTATTATAATAATTGTCTGTGTGTTTCGATATGAATTGAATGTAAATACCCTACTCAGTATACCTACCAATCCAGTCTTTCTTTTCAAATATTTATACAGTGGAATCTCTATAACTCGAACCTCGTTAAATCGAATTCCTCAGTAAGTCGAAAAAAAGTGTCATTCCCTTCCGCTGAAGCCCTAAATACGCGATATCTCGACTTATTTTGACTTTGTAACTCGAACAAAATGTTATTTCCCTACGAGGTATTTATAAGACATATTTGTACCCTATAACTCGAATTTCAAAAAGGAGACTCTATAACTCGAATTTCAAAAATGGCACCTTTCTTAGTCGAAATTTTAGCGGTTAAATCCTTTGTATCTCGAAATCCTTTTTAAGTCGAAAACTCATTAACTCGAATTTTTTTGTATTTCCCTTGACATTCGAGTTATCGAGATTCCACTGTAAAAGGTTGCCTGGAAGAAATCACCTTTTAGTGATAAGGCTGCCTATTACATTTCTTCTACTCTGTACAAATGGTCTGTAAGATTTAAATGTAATAAAGGGGTAAATAAATTAATAAAAATGAAAGTACGTGCTCTATAATGTTTCTTTCTATTATGTTTGTGGACAGTATTAGTCAATTTCCAGTAGCAACTGAATGAGTAACTCAAAACAGCCTGTATCCAGTTCCAAGAAGTATAGCTAAGATCAAATTTGACCCCGGTCGAATGACAGCGTCAGTTCATTGTTACTAAGCGAGCTACGTTAATGTATTTGAATTTTAAAGTAACTTAAAACCTCCTTACTTTAATTTTTTTTTCTTTTTTTTTTAATATGTTTCTAAAATGCTTCGAGCTTTCTATTTTTAAACGAATTCAAAAATGGGGTTGACGTAAGACGTTTATTTTCGTAATTTTTAATTGAAGGCTCATGAGTTATGGTCCATGGACCATTTTTACATGACACTCAGTAATAACGTGGTTTTCTATTAGTGAATTAATTTTTAAAATCGGTTCAGTACATCCCGAGATTACCCCTTATAATTTAACAATTTAGACACAAACTTTAACTCTTTATAATATTAGTATAGTATAGATAGTTAAGATAACGTTTTAACTAACAACAGTGTTCGATTTAATACTATAAAATTATCGTGTTTATTGAATTAGGTTATTTACTGTTCAAGGTTACGCGATAGTCGGTATAGGACGACGAGACGACTAACCTCACGGTCGACGAACTAAATTCATGTCAATTGATTATGACATTTATTATTCTACCGATTAAATAACAATATTAACTAACAATAATGACAAAAATACAGTAAAACCTCTTTAATAAGAACCTCTGTGAGATAGTTATAAAAAAAAACCTAGTTCACAGAGTAGAATATAATGTTTCGAAATTTGAAAACTCTTTATATTTTTAAAAGGCTTTCCGCTTTGAAAATTATTTTTATGTATTAACTGGCTTCGCGATTTTCTTTTTGTAACTTAAATCCATTTCAATCGTTTTTCCGAACTAAGTAAAAATCTTTATATAAATAGTAGATCAGTTCTAAAATTATGTGTTAAGAAAATCTCGAATTTATGTTATATGTTGAATGTTGATGACCCTTTAATAAAGTGACATCATACAGTACTCATACGGGAAAAATAATTAATGAATAGGAACATAGTATAAAAAAAAATTAAGTTTAGGAAGTATGTATATTTTTTTAAGGTTATAAGTTTATATGTAAAAATAAATAAAGATAACCTCTTAAGACATTGGTGAATTTCGTTACGCTTAGTTTATTTCGATGTTGCCAAGAATATCTTATTCCAAATCAGATGAAACAAATCACGTGTATTCAGTATTACCATACGATAAAATGCCTTATCGTGCCTAATAAATCTTTGAAGCAGAATCTGAGTATTTCATTCAAATTTCCCAAGTTCCTAGTTTAAATTCAATCTATTCGAGTTACGTAACATGCTTACGTCATCACTGCAGTCCCAGACTGTGCTACGTCACTGTGACGTCACGCCATCCCGTAGAGCCGCCATCTTGTATGGTCAATGACCAACATTGCTTAAATAATGCCATGTAAATTACGTTATGTTGGAACTTTTGTCTAAATTGATAAGGAAAATTCCTATCGTGGCTTTTATAAAATAATCTGCGCAATCATTTGACTTGTCAAAAAAATTTCATTAATAACCTATAAATCGGCTTTTAATTTAACTTTTGTAGTTCCCAAATTTTCATTTAAATAATAGTTTTCAATTTAAAAGGAAATCTTTCGTATCATTCATTCATGTATGCACATTATTGCCAGTCTGATATGTAAACCTCTTATTCGGAAGTTTAAAATTCAGCTAATTATAATCCTAAGTAATAAGTTTCAAGAAACTTACTTACTTTTCAGTGAAACAAATAATTATTGATCATTTCTATATATCTATTGTTTTATATTTTCATGTAATGATTTAAGTATTCTAATGAATCTGTTTGTGAAAAAGGTACACTAAAATGCAAGTTATAAGCGAGCAATAAAAAAACAATTAATTAATTACTATTTTATTTACTCGATGCATGAATTTTATTTAAAAAACTCACACAGGAGTACAATTTGTTGATGTTGTAGTCCACAGCTACTGAACAATATACACAGAATGTTACCTACATGAATAAATGTGGACCAAATTACACGCACAGAAACATTCAAGCCATTACATAACAGCTTAATCACAGAAATCTATACAGTTCATAGTATATTCAGCTTCAATACACAGATATTACATAAGAACTTATGCTGCCTGAAATATTTAAATTAGATAACACTATGACAGAGAAATATGGTTTTTGAATTTGTAGACTTTGGAACCTTGGCCCGACACATGTCACCAAGGAGGTTACATAACATTACTGGCACATGATGAATGAAAAAAAAATAGATTTTAAATTTGGAACACTTATGTCTGCTATTTTATTATGATAAAATAATAAAATGGTTTTAGTTGAATGTTATGTAACATGAATTTTTCAATGAAACAATTGTGAACTGGAATCATCGAATAACACTTTATTTAACTAAAAATAAGTTACTAGGATGCATTTTTGATCTAATAATACATGATTTCAAAGGTGTAGCTATTGAAGTGATTTTAAATCACCATAGAAATTATGGTAACAGCTCTTACATTATGTTTAGAGGAGTTTCTTGATTTCATCGTACAAGACAAGTACGAAAGCACCACCAGTGCCTCTGAGTACGTTGGAGAAGGCACCCTTGAAGAACGCGGATCCTCCCTCAGTCTTAGCGATGGTCGCCCAGCAGTGGATTGTGCTCTTGTAAAGGATATCGGCCTTAGCACGTCCAGACTGCATCATCATGCGCCTACGGACCGTATCGAACGGATATGAGATGATACCGGCGACTGTCGTGACGGTCTGAGCGATAGCCCAGCTGATGACGATGGGGGTGTTCTTGGGGTCGGGCAACATGCCGCGGGCTGTGTCGTAGAAACCGAAGTAGGCGGCACGGTAGATAATGATACCCTGTACGGATACACCGAAACCTCTGTATAAGCCGGAGAGTCCATCAGATTTGAAGATTTTGGTCAGGCAGTTTCCGAGACCGCTGAACTCACGCTGGCCCTCTCCTTTGCCGACGTCGGCGGCGAGACGTGTACGCGCGAAGTCGAGGGGGTACACGAAGCAGAGGGAAGTGGCACCGGCGGCACCACCGGAGGCGAGGTTACCGGCGAAGTAGCGCCAGAACTGCGTGTTCTTGTCTACGCCACCGAGGAACACCTGCTTGTACTTGTCTTTGAAGGCGAAGTTCAGAGCTTGTGTGGGGAAATACCTGATGACGTTGGCGAGGTTACCGCGCCAGAAAGATAGGAGACCCTGTTCCTTGGGAATGCGGACGAAGGCATCGACGATACCCTTGTAGCGCTGGTCCTCAGCGATCTGCTTGCTGACGTGCTGCACTTGGAGAAGCAGCTTGACACGCTCGATGGGGGCTACCGCGGTCTTGGAGACGGCGGCGGACACACCACCAGCGATGAAGTCCTTCGCGAACGCGACCGGATCGGCTAATCCTCCCTTTCCTGACATTTTTTCAATTAGGTGGGTTCTTCGTTAGGTAATCGCCTCGAGGGCGTTTAGGTGAAACCTCTTGAATCACACACTATATTGAAATACCACGAAACACTAACTCCCGATGTGTTATATCAGGAGATATAGAGTAATTTCGTGATCTCGGGAGCACAAGGGTAGCAGTGTGCCTTTTTTGAAATTCGATCGATCACGTTCTCTCGCAGTTCTGCCTTGAGGAGCGGCGCAAAAGAAGGAAGGAAGGGGTAGGGTTGCCAACTTAACGACACAGAACCACGAGGTCAATGTTACTACATAATAACTCCAATTTCCTCACGATTTATTGTTACTGGCAACATTGTGACTACGTTGTTTTTAGGTTTTAATGCGCACACGCTGAAGTTAACATTAAAATTCTCACCGAATAATACAAATAAAGAGTGCAATTCGCTTGCGACAATAAAATTTGTACTATGACAGATCATGGCTTACTAGTTAGAAAACTTTAGTATGAAACAATTGCTGATTGAGTAGCCATTTAATTAAAACCTTAGAGAATCTTTGATAAAGTAACTTTAATAACAAGATTTATAACCTTCGAATAGTATCTTAAGTATAAGATTTTCCTCATTTTTAAATTTTTTATCAATATGGCATCACTGCCACTGGCATCGCCGAACTTTGCGTTCCGTTTTATCTAAAAAAGATTACGTGACAAAAAATATTTAAACATACTGTAGTAATAATTATCATGTTACCTATTTGAATATACATTCTGCAATTTAATTAGCTTAAAATTTATGTAATTAATTTAAAATCAACAGAAAAACAACTTCATATATTCTCCGTATAATTATTAATGATTATTATTAATTTATGAACGATGCGATTAAGTAATGAAACTAGCATTATTTGTTTTATTTTATATCTTTTAACAAATTAAGAAAGTTAAGAAGTAACATTATATCACACGTCATAATACTAAAAGTATTCACACAATGGCGATTTAAGTAAAATGTAGAACAATAAGGCATTAGTTAATGACATGATTAAAATGATTGAGTTCATTTGTTTACTAGCCTATTTATTAAATTATTAGAAAAACCTTTTTAAATAAAACTTTGCTTTCTTTGTCTATAGTCTATGATTACTACGTCATTTGACATATGCCATTTTATGCTCAGAAGTTTGTCTCTGATTAACAATAACTGCTCAGAAAGGGTGAGACTTGATTTAGTAAATTATTTTTGTTATTGTTTATATCACAAATTAAATTTTATATCGAACTTTTAGCATGCAGATGAGTCGTATGAACTCCCCTTCTGTCAGTATGGACGAGGATAGCGGTGTAGGACACGCTTTAAGCGACTTTCTGCTTCAGTTGGACAATTATACACCGTCGATACCCGATTCAGTGGTTGCATACTACTTAAATATGTCTGGATTTGAATCTCAGGACCCGAGGTAAGTGCACATAAGTTGTCTACATACTATAAGCTGTAGGAAATACCACGTCTTTCGTTGTAGTGGCCATACAATGAGTTTGTTCAAAGACTTCAGTTGTTTTGTAATTTACTCACTACTCCGAGGTTTTACGGGAGTAAATCCGATGTTTCATAGTTTTCCTGTTGCTATTGGGAATACAGACGAATCTATTAAAACATAACTGTTTTCAGACAGGTTCTTAAGAACATGTACAGAGAAAAATCATGCATCTCAGATATTTGCCAGTTTAATATCTTAATTAACTTTTGTAATCCGTACTAATATTATAAATGCAAAAGTAACTCTTTCTGTCTGTCCTTTCATCAAGGCCAAAATGTTGAATCGATTGTTATGAAATTTGCTACACAGATGGTCTAGAGCCTGAGATAAAACATAGGCTACTTTTTAACTGGAAAAAAGGGGGGAAGGGGTCAAAGTTTTTATGAAAATCCACATGGACAGAGTCGTAGGCAACAGCTAGTTGATTATAAATGTTTTCTTTTCAGATTGATCCGGCTAATAGCTCTAGCGTCACAGAAATTCCTCTCAGACATAGCCAATGACGCATTACAGCATTGCAAAATGCGAACGTCCAGTCAGCTAGCACAGAGTTCGAAAAATCAAAAAGGACCAAAGGAAAAGAAGTACATAATGACAATGGAGGATTTAGTACCGGCTCTGCAAGAATATGGAATTATCGCGAAGAAGCCTCATTATTTTGTTTGAACACAGAAAAGTGTGGAACGAATGTGCTCGAAGTGATTTGACTAAGACAAAGATGTATTTGACTGTTAATATGTTAAGAATAAAGGTTTTTTATATAAGTTTCTTTTTTCCAATGTTAATAAAATACAAAGAACCTGAAGCTACATCCTAAAAAGTATCAGAAATAAGCACATTGACAACCCAACTGTCAAGGACGAAATTAATCAACACTTTCAAAAGTCACAAGACTGATTAACGATTCAAATCCCCTTGCCGTCCAGCTGACATTACTAGATTGTGTAAGAAAGCTATAACGACGCAGAATTATGGAGCCCGGCTGTTCTGTTTAGTATTAGCTATATTGTTCTGATGGAGATCATTCCTAATGTGAAAAATCTCCCCACAAGACTAAATTCTTCAAAAAAATCTGTTCATAGTCGGGAGGATTGATCGCATGATAATAAATTTAAAAAAAAAATTTTTTATAACACTTAAACTTAATCTATGCTAATATTATAAAGAGTTTTTTTGGAGTATTGATCTCAGGAATTACTGTTTCGAAAATTTTGTACTGTGTTGGATAGTTCATTTATTGAGGCAGGCTACATATTATATAACATCATGCTTTGAACAATAGAAATAAGAGAATGCTTCCTCTATAAATGACCAATAAAAAATCCATGACAGTATGTCTATCTTTTAAGATTGACTCCCTATAACCTTTTTTTATTATTCAAAATAAAAATACATATAATCAACAATGAAGTTCTTTAAAACATATTCATATAAAATATTTTGAAACAATAATGGAAATAGATGGAGAAAAAGTCGACAGCAATAGTTAGTTATGTCCGAAAACTATCTTATGATCAAAAATACTAATTTTCTAAAATTTTAAGTTTATTTATAGTTTATCGAATGTGACTTAATTTTATACTCAAGAACCATCCTTGTAAATCAAAGAATATTCGTAGAAGTACAGAATTATGTAAATAAATGACCAACACATTGTTATATTTTTTTTATATTATTTATGCATGTAAACCGTCCTCTTGAATCATTATATTATATCTGATAAAAAAAACACGTGAAAATCGGTTGCGTAATTTTAAAAATTTAAGCATACATAGGTACATACAGAAGAAAGGGACTGTGTTTTTTACTATGTAATGATAATGATGATAATTAAATGTTTTTAAATACTTTTTTTGTCATGGCGGGCAAATTTGATTCCTTATCCCTGTAATTTATCTATCATCTTGACAGTGTATGCTCACCTTAACTCTTTAAAACTTGACATAATAAAAGTCTTCTACGTCAAAACAAATCATTATACAAATTACAAACATGTATTTAAAGAAATTTATTATGGCAACACTGAACACCATGAATTGAATTTCAGAAGTTTTACCTTTAACTAAAGGATCCATTTAAATATATCTTAAATATGTCTAAAAAGCGTCAAGTACAGATCCAATATAGTTCTATGTCGGCTCAAACGAAGCAGTTTCTACAGAAAATTTGCTATAGAACTACAGCCTCGGTTGATATGACGCGTTACGGATTCGCCAACGACAACAATCCAATACGATTATTCCTTAACCCTTTGAGGAATCAGTTGGAAAAAATCCATGGTACGTCTTAATATTATATAGTAAGCGTCATTTATGTTTAGCGCTGGCGAGATTAGCTGCGCATCGGTAGAATCGCGCTCGTAATTCACGTATTGGGGCGAGAAAGACAACACGACTGGGACAACCAATCAACGCTCGCGCACCCGACGATCACGCGCCCCGCGCGCCGCACCGCTACCTCGATATCTTATTTTTGACTTCTGCGCAGGTTTCGTTCAGCGCTAAAGATTCGTGACGCGTACTATAACTTCTTTTCCGTCTATGGACCGTTTTTGATGATTCTTTTTCCGTTATAAATCCTCCTTAAGTTTTTGAATAAATAATATTAAATAAGAAATGTTTAAAAACCCCGGACAGACAGACAGACATGTCAAACTTATAAAAGCTGTTGTTTGAGCATATTTGCAGACATTCGGTTTTCCCATAACTTTTAAACGGCTGAATCGATATTGATCAAACATGTCTAAGAACACTCGCCCGTAAAACACCTGTAATAAAAAAAAAAATTGAAATCGGTTCATTCGTTCGGGAGCTTGACTCATAACGACTTTTATCTTGACCACGTTGCCTCTTATTACATATTATTATTTACATTTACATATTACATTGACATTGGCAAAAAGCTAGACGCTAATGCCATAATATGAGAAAGAAAGAATAATTTTCATTAATCTATCCGTCGGACATTAAATTATTTTTTTAGTTGTCATCATCCTATCCTATACTGCCCCACTAATATTATAAATATGAAAGTTTTTATGTATGTATGTATGTATGTATGTTTATTATTCTTTCACGCAAAAACGGCTTTACCGATTGAGTTGAAATATGGTATGTAGATAGGTGATAACCTCGATTAACACATAGGATACTTTAAAACCCGGTATTGCCCCGGGAACGGGAACTACGCGGGTAAAACCACGGGGAAACAGCTAGTAATCCATATTAATATTATAAATGCGAAAGTAACTCTGTCGGTCTGTCTGTCGTTTGTTCATAAAACTACTGAACCGATTAGAACGAATTTTGGTACACAGATAGTCTAAAGCCTGGGGAAGGACATAGGCTACTTTTTTTGGTTGCGCTAGGGGTTAAAACTTTTTATTATTATAGGCTTTCACGGCCAAACCGCTGAACCGATTGTGAATGACATTTGGTACACAGATGTTCGAGAGCCTGAGATAAAACATAGGCTACTTTTAACTCCAAAAAAAGGGCTATAAGGGGGGGGTCAAAGTTTATATGAAAGTCCACGCGGACGGAGTCGCGGGCAACAGCTAGTTAAATATAAAGATGTCGACTAAAATAACCTCCCAGTATACTTTTAGGTAAGCAGAATCAGATCAAGACAAAGCACAGACGAGATAAAAGTGTTGATGGAAAGCGAACACCAGGTACTCCCGGAGTACGAGGTAAGTCGTTCCTTGTTTTCCAGTTATAGCACTAAAGCACATTATGCGGCATAATGCTTAACGTTGAATGTTTCAATTACAGCAACGCTTCGCATTTGCGAGCACTCTTAAACTAAAACTAATATACGTTCCAAAGACGACCGCTTAGCGCAGTGGTAGCACAACTGCTCTCTGTGCGAAGGATCGTGGGTTCGATCCCCACACCGGAAAAATATATTTGAAATTTATATTTGTATTTTTCTGGGGTCTGGGTGTTGCTATGTTATGTATGTATGTATTTACAAAAGAAAAGTATGTATATGTAATTTATTCTGATATCTAGTTGCCATAACACAAGCTCCTGCTTAGCTTGGAACTAGATGGCGCTGTGTATATAATGTCCTGAAATATTATTATTATTATTATTTATTAGCTTCAGAATAATTCGGCATTGTGTGCCACTGGGTATAGTGCGACTCAGTAAGCTCTATAATTAGAAAACTAAGCTTAGGTATTTAGTCCTAATTTTAAAATGTTTGACAGAATAATTGTTCAAATTATTAAAAAAAAATCCGATTGTGACAACATCGTAAGAAATTATAGAATGGTTGCATTTATTTACTGATTGTGCCTCTTTGTCGCGCGTTCTTCGCTCTCGCTTGCATTTCAAGCCTTAAGTAGAGCGAGGTAGCGCCTCAGAGCGAGGTAGCGTCGTATGTTACGTCTAAAGTGTGGTGAACAATTGTCAATAAACATTGTTTAATATTTTGTTGATAAAATATTAACTTCCAGGTCCTCCCAGCCAAGCCGAGACTATACCAACACATGAATTGGACAATGAAATTGAAAACACTATAGCATTCTTGATCAATCAGCAAAAAGGTAAAAGCTTAAGCTTTATGTTACTAAAATGATGAACACTGTATTTTCCTATTGTTATGCATATTGTGGTTAGAAAATAAATATATTATTATTACTATAATTAAGGAAACCCATTTATCATAGAAAAAACACCAGATTTACTTTAAAGTTTGAATCGCGAAAAAAATGCTTTTACTAAACAAAGAATTATTGCGTACCAGAGGACCCGTGCCCACTTCGTTGGGCATAATGTTAACAATCCTTTTTTATATAGCCTATGACACTCAGCAATAATGTGGCTTTTCTATTGGTGAAAGAATTTTTAAAATCGCTTCAGTAGATGCCGAAATTACCCCTTACGATTTAACGAGCACACAAACTTTACTTCTTTATATTTTAGTATAGATATAGATAAAGAGATCGGTTTTAGATTTTAAATACAATTAATATTGATTCGTAAAATACGTTTTAAATGTTTCAAATTTTTGTTTTTGTATGCGCTAGTAATGTTATTTCAAAAGCTATTTAATTAACAAATGTACGCAAACTATTATGTACTTACAAAATACGGGCTATATTCTAAGACTAGCTGTGCCAGCGACTTCGCCCGCGTAGAAAAGTGACTTTCGGCAGCATTTTTGAAAATGCCTAACCCTTTTTTTTTTTTGACGGGGGGAAATCCTCTTACGGATACCGCGTCCTCCTCGGGGGAGAACGAGGCGGTTATGTCGGACTCGCCAGAAGGGCCCTACCGACTAAAACCCACCGGTGTTCCGTCGCGCACCCTTTCGGGGGGCGGACCTGCTGAGGAAGCATGAAGCAATCTTCCGCAGGCCCGCCAGGCGCCGGCGGCCGCTTGGTGATGCGGCCGCCTCCTCCAGTGGGGCGAGACAGGAAGAGCTATCTGTCCCGCCCCCTCCACGTCGTGGTGTGCCCGGAACACCAGACACACCACAACAGGCGCAGGTGCCCCGTTAAGTGGGCGACGTGGACCCCCGTCCACGCCACCCGGGACCCCCACTAGGGCTGGAGGAGGAGGGCGCTTTGGTGCGCTCTCCTTCTCCGCCCTCGCCTCCTCTGGCGGATAGGATCCGAGAGCGGGTCGTCCTCCCGGATCCTCTCCGCCCTCTCCTTCTGCGACATGACTGACTCGCAGAAGGAGAGAACCGCCCGCCACGACCTCTCGTCGCCGACCATGGCTC
>JADANM010006871.1:1716548-1739410 GCA_026213755.1 Eurema hecabe | reverse complement strand
AAGACTCGTAATTTTGACAGAATTGTATGGCGAACGGTCACATCGGACCGTTTTAAATTAAACTAAAATTTAAGTTGCGTTTCAGTATTTTATTTATTTTGCATAGATAAAAATATAAATTACGAGTATAAGACCAATGCTATTTGGTAGGAATAAAAAATAAATTTTATAATAATATCAAAACCTACATTATATTATTGTGAACAATAAAATATATTTTATAAGACATGTCGCACGCTTTTTATTTTGTGATTTTAAATGACAATTTTCTAGCTTTCAAGGGAATGGTTGTGTACAATCACACGTGCCGGTAATATTTCCCGTGCAACTAAATTGTTTGAACGCTGGTGGATAAGTACATGGGCAATATCTGTTTTTGTTCGCCAAACACGTCATCGATTGGCATACATCAGTCCCCTCTTCCCTTCTGCAATTTTTTTTCTTAGTCGCCTTCACTGTTTTGCCTGTAGCGTCCTTACATATACAGGCAGTTCCCTTAACAGATGGCTTCTTTTCTGGCATTACATGGGAGCTATAGTTAGGCATTATACTCGTTATCCCGTGGACACATGAAGAGTTGTGCGCTGACATACAACGGGAGTCAGCTAGCTGTGGATCATTTTCGTCTTCAACGAGATAGCCTGGACGATGCGCTCCACTTATTCCTTTATGGGGCATCGGGGGACCTTCTCTTTTCTTTTGGCCTGAAGCATTCGCGCAACAGGGAGCTTCTGAATCGTATCTTGGTGCCGCCTGTTTAGACATATGTAAGGGCGGTTTGGCAGGTGATGAACTGTAGTACCCCTGATCTGGTGTAGAGTTAAAGGAACGAGCGTTTTGGTTCGAGTCTGGTCTTCTTTTTGGCTCAGGAGTAGATTGAGGTCTCGGCTCTATCTCGTTATAAACTTGCTCTGGTCTGTCATATGGAGATGGAGTTCTAGAAATTTGTGGGCTTGGTTGTTGTTGTGGTCTCACAGTTCTTATTTCTGTGTAGTTTTCACTGCTTTGGCAGCACGATCCGCTCATCCCGGCTGGATATGGATAGTCAGGAGGTCGAGAGTCCATTGTATCATATTGAGGAGGTGGTGGCTCAATTCCTCTGCCCTTAGCACTGTCAGCTGATCCCGGCAAAGTTGTTGCAGAAGCTTGTTTGAAAGGATGTCTATCATGTGGGCCATATCTTGGACGAGAGGATGGTAACTGGTTGTTGTACTGCGGGGGTTCAACGAAATGATTCATTGACGGCATACGAGGAACCTGGTCTTGTCGTCCATGAGGTGGACCGCGCGGCTGCTTTTTATTGTCCTTGGGCTTACAATGTCCGGAACATGAGCTTCCATTGTTCGCGGCCATACAATAAGGATTGTGGCTAATATCTGTAGGCACTTTTGGACACCCACAGATCACGTCGTCTTTTGAAGATTTTGTATGACACTCACAAGTGACTTCTGGTTTTGAAGGTGTTTTGGGGCAACCACAAGTTACTTCCTCCTTTGAAGGAGATCTAGGGCACCCGCAGGTAATCTCTTGTTCGACAGGAATGTGATAACAGGGAGGTGAATAGAACACTCCGTGGGTTAGAAAAAAGTCCGCAGGAACTCTCAGACTATCAAGACAAGGTCTTGGAAAAGGACAGTATATATGTGGTAATTTTCTGGCACATTTTTTACGACAGCACCGTCGTGGCATCAGGTTAAAAGATTATCTCATATTACAGATACAACTGGAATTTTCAGGTAACATTTAAATTTGATTAGTCATCGTCTATATGTCGTCTATATCATAGTCGTTGGTAGGAAAATTTTAAATACGCAACTTGTTTTACGGTTCTGGAGTCTACATTTTGAATTTAATTGATTTGTTGAATTCGGTTATTGACTGACGTTGCTTCTGAATTCTGAGGATTATGACAAATTATTGTTGACAATTATTGATAGATTAAAATTTAATCATGCAAAACAGACTTGCACACGATAAAGCAAATAAAATATTCATAATCATATTTATTACTTATGTTACGTATGTGAGGATTTAGTATTTTAATGAAAGACATGGTTATTAATAATATACATTTTGATAATTTAAAAAAAATACATGTACTCTAGGGGCAAAGAAGTTAGAAACTTCTAGCATTGATTGATGAATTCAAATGTCATGATTGCTGAAGACTGGAAAAAAATAACCATGCAATATTGGAGAAACCGCAAAGCTAAATGGCAATTTATGAATATCATTGGACTAGAAAAAGATAAAACATGTTTGTAAGTAAATTAATTTAGGTATAAGTAGTATGTAAAAACTATTGTTTTTTAATGTGAATGGGAATGTCCTATAGCGTTCGCGTAAACTCAATATTCCCTTAATAAAATCGGTCCGCAGTAAGTGAAGCCCAAACTGTAAAAATAAGTGTAAAAACTAAAAAGCATGTTCTTATTACTCGATTACACGCACACAGGCCCATCGTGAATGTTGCTGCTTTAAGAAATTTACCCAATTAGTGTGGAAAATATACGAATTTCGATGCGATGCACAGCGACGATGATATAATTATGAAAGTGGATTAATTGTTAAATTTGAAATGGTTTTATTTATCGTGGTCATATTGCAATTCTATTATAAGATTGCAATTATATTATATTATAAGACCTTAAGATTATTAATTTATAAATTGTTGCCCGCGACTCCGATTCCCGTTAGAATTTAGCAATATCCTGTTGCAACGAAGCTTTAAGTTTACTAAAGTACCTGCATGCCACATTTCAAGCGTCTAACTTAAGCGGTTTGGATTTTTATACAAAAGGATTTTCCCCCTAATTACGTCCCTTCAAAATTTCAAGTGCCTACGTTTAGCACTTTAGGCTGTGTGTTGATATGTCAGTCAGTCAGTCAGTTTCTCCTTTTATATATTTTAAAGATATAGATGAGAAAGATTATTATAATTATTATATATACCAAAAAAACCTAATTTGTGATAAATCATATACTTTTTCTGCTACTTGCGTAGCGATAGAATTTAATAGTTTTGAAGTAAATTTTTTGCGACGAACCATTATATGAATAAGGATAATATGGCGAACATGTTATAATGTGTCATGATAGGTCGCGTGACGAATGTTTAGCGCTGAACGAAACCTGTGCAGAAGTCAAAAATAAGGTGTTATGTTTAGCGTTGGACGAGAATAGCTGCGCATTAGTAGAATCACGCTCGTGATTGGCGTATTGGTGCGAGAAAGACAACACGACTGGTACAACTAGCTACCTCGATACCTTATTTTTGACTTCTGCGCAGGTTTCGTTCAGCGCTAAAGATCTGTGATGCGTGCTATACCAATATACTTTTTATAAAACCAGTTTTTTTTTTCAGATGCAACGACAGAAACGTTAATTTGGAAAACGACTTTAAATTCCTGACCGATGTAATCTCGTTAAAATCTATTTAGTGAGTAATTTGACATGAACTACAATAGTATTATACTTTCCTATCTAACTTTATAATTAATTGTTTATTTTAGGACTTCTATTAACGTTAATTTCATGCTTTTTGCATTAATCGCTAGTTGTTAAAATATATAAAATATAGAAACACCTATAATTTAAAACCAGTACTTTCTTTATCTTTTGTAAACTATAGGTAAACCGCAGGATCCTCATCTGTCTCAATTTTTTGATGCAGTGATGTATAAGCTTACTAACAAATTTTTATTTTATAAAATACGTAGTATTGAACAATTAATGTATTTTAAGTAGGGCAACAATAATTTTATGGTATCTGTACAGCGTCTTGTCAACAGTTTCCACGTGATTATGTAACTTCCGTCATGGCGCTGACATCGGCTAGTTCGTTTCCTTTTGTCACTGTGCTTCAAGCGCGGTGGGGTGTGTGTCCTAAAGTTTCCACAGGATATAAAATATGTAAGTTATTTCAACTAAATATATTAAACGCATTCATTCTCTAATATTTATTTATCCAAAACCATCTACGTAACTATCGTGTGTTAGAAATTGCGTGAAAAATCCCTTAATTTTACCTTACGTAACGTGATGAATTATGTTTCCACGTGACCTTGCGTTATAAAGTAATTAAATTATTAAATAATAGTAAAATTTTAGGCGATCGTCTTGTTTCCGCACGGGCATCTATCTGTATAGCTAATAAATAAAATCTTTCCCGATCTAACGAAGTAATAAGATGTCAAACCACCCAGTTTTGGTCGGTATTGATTAGATTCTAACCGCTTAAAAAATAAATTAGTCTGTAGGAATAAAGCCCGAATTATTGTAACTTCTTGGAGCAAAAAAGAAGGACCTTTTTTATATAGTGGCAGTTTTTTATGCCGGTTCACGGTCGAATGCGTCAAAATGTTCAATGCAGTTGTTTCTGACAGAGTATTCTTTTTTTGAATTTTTTCGATGTTGCCCCCGAAATTAAATTTATTATCGTAAAGAAAACTTAAAGGCTTTAGAAGATTTGCTAATATCATAATTAAATTATGCTAATTACGCTTACTATATCTTAATTATTAACTTGATGTGTTGCTAAGAGCATTTAAACTATGTTAACTAAGTATACTATGTATGGAAAATACTTTAGTATTAAAAACTAGCTCAAATATTGGCCATGAACCAGAAATGTCAATACTGCATTGTATTTTTATCTTTTATCTTTATCAGTGATATAAATAAGATCTAGAAGGAAAATAAACTTTCTATGTCATATTTGAACTCAAAAGCAAGAAATTTCAATTAGATAAGTAAATTTAACAGAAACAATATGTTTAGATTATTATAATGAAAATATCATGATTTGAATAATATATTCACTGAGTTTGTAGGCTTTTTTTTCTATCGGTGTAACAAAAACTTATAAAATTATAATATTTCTAGTTGTGTTAGACATTTTCAAGTAATACAGATTTTATGATAAAAGTTTTCAATGTCTAAACTCTGTAGATATCTATAGACTAAAAAGATACAAAATATATAAAACTATCTAAAATTAATAATTTATGCATAGGTACCATACTTTTGTTACTTACCTTCTATGTTCCGAGTATTTTTTTATTCTTAATTTAATAGTGACTTATTTATACCAGTTTAAAAAGTTAAGTCCAAAGAGGTTTTATTGCCCAATGATGAGAACTCGTACTTGAGGGTGTGGCAAGTTCGTAGTCGGTGCTGATGTAACCACCTCTGCTGAAAACAGCAGTGTGCCTTCGAACTAGCTGTGGTACCCTGTGACCATGAGATTATGAGATCTGAGGGCTCTTACAAACCTTATATAATTAATTAGTGAACCACCCTGGCTTTGCTTGCATATATTATGATGTAAGCTATCCTATCTTTTAAGTTCGATCAAACTGCACATGGTATGCCGATTTAAATTAAAATTGGTTTAAATAGCTTAGGAGCGATTGCCGATAAACATTGTGACACATAATTTATATAAATTAAGACGTACGTAAATATTTTTCAGCAAAATGTTCTCATCTTTCCTGGAAACGGCACGGAACTCTCCCTTCCGGGGACCGCTGACCATTGCCAACTGCGAGCCGGCAATTGCTGCACCCGCTGAGGTAATCCATATCTATAATTCAGACTAATATTATAAAAACTGAAGTATCTCTGCCTGTGTTTTAGTTTTACGTCAAAACTACTGAACTGTTGGTAATTAAATAATTAAATTATTAAGGTACACAGATAGTCTAGAGAAGCGATTCTCAACCACTGTGCTGCAGCACTTTTGTGTGCTGCTAAATTTTCCAAATATATTTTAATGTACAGACAGACCATTACGTGACTACGCAGCCGTATGCCGTTTTTTGAAATTTATGTGTCATAACAAAAAAAGGGTTGAGAATCGCTGCTCTAGAGGCTGAGAAAGGATGTATACAATTATTATTTTATTATAAAGATATAGGATATATTTTATAAATATACAGTCCTTGTACAGTATTCTACAATGTTTTTTGAATCAATAATTTTCTTGGAATTGCTATTTGGAAACTTTTATTGCGAAAAGATCTGTAATTTTGGATGTGTATTTAATAAAATTTACTTAAAAAAAATAAGTATAAAATTGCCCAATGATGACAACTCAAACTAGAGGGTAATACCGGTTCATAGATGGTGGTAGTGTTGCCACCTCTACTGCGAAGTGGTGTATCCATGGACTGGGGTGGTGCCCGATGACCATGAGATTATGAGAGCTGAGGGCTTATTTAATTTTAATAGAAATAAAATACTTCAGGCCATATAAACACAAAATACATCTATAATAGCACCCCTGATATAGGATTAGAGCTAAGAATTAGATGAAGCCCACTTGGCGCAGTGGTAGAAAAACCGCTTTCTGCGCGAAGGGTGGTGGGTTCGATTACCACACCCGAAAAATATATCTGTCATTTGTATTTTTCTGGGATGCTTAGCGTGGAACTGGATGGGGCTGCATTTTTTTTTTTTTTATAATATAAAGAGGGGAGACGAGCTGGACGCACACCTGATGGTAAGAGTTACGCCAGCCCATAGCCAATGCAGTGCTACCCGGAACTTTGCTATGAAGCCCAACTCCGGGCAGGTGCACTACACCGATGCTCCCCACTATGAGTCATCAGATGTTAAGACTCATTAGCCCAGTAATTTCGCTGGCTACAGTACCCTTCAGACCGGAGCACAGTGACATTTTCACATCACTGTTCAGGCGGTAGAATGTCTGGCACTGTGGGGGTACCCACCCAGTCGGTCTCCTGCGAAAGAGACCTACCCCCGGTATATAAGTGTCCTGGATTATTTATTATTACTATTACATATATTAACAAAACCTAAGTAAATGTTCGTAATGTATCCATTATCCAGTCAAAGGGGACAGAAGTATTCTATATGTATGTTTCTTTATATAATAATCATTTATAACGGTAAAAATGATTTTCCAGGGAGCAATGGCGGCTTCAGCGGCGCCTACCGGTGACTCCTGTGAATTCGGATCCACCAAATATTTCGCTCTTTGCGGACTTGGTGGTATCCTGTCTTGCGGTAAGTTTATATATATCACAGCAGTTTTACCCGCGTATTTCCCGTTCCCGGGGGAATACCGCGATGAATAGTATCCTATATGTTAATCTAGGGTATCACCTTAGACAGGTGATACCAAACTTAAACAAAATCGGTCTAGCCGTTTTTGCGTGGAATAATAACAAAAAACATACATACATACATTCTGACAAACTTTCACATTTATAATGTTAGTAGGATTAGAAGGACTAGCGACTCGCCCCGGCTTCGCATATATAATGCATATTTTATACATATAAAGCTTCCTCTTGAATCACATCTATAAAAAATAACGCATGAGAATAGGTTGCAAACATGGGATAAAAAGACAGAGAAATCACTGTGTTTTATACTTAGTCATGATATTGATATATTGAATTTATAGACTCCAGAAAAACCCAAATGCAATTGGGGTGTATGCTGAATATATGTATGCAGAGAAATAAACCGCATAGACTGACAGTCCCTTAATAATAATATAATCAATCAGTATACCGTAAGTGAAGCCAAATCTGTATATATGTAGGTGTTTACAGCACATTCTTATACTCAATGACACTGATACAAGTCCAAAGCGAATGTTGCTCCTATAAGAAATTTATCCTATGAATCTGGAAAATTTTTAATCTACCAAAAACATGATTTTTTTTATCTATGTAAGTAGACAAAATTGTCTACTTTGCATGTTCACATTGCAGTTCTACCGTTCTAGGTGTTTTTATTCTAAGTATATATGTTTATATCTACGTATGTTTGTCACTAGGCAACTAATCTACTTTCACAGAACAATTATTTTATCTTATTATGTAATATTTTGAAGCGAGGTTGCAAAACAATGTCAAATGGCTTCGCGCCAAGCGTTTGTGACACACTGACAGATAAAAAAAAAACTACACTAATATGTAAAATTTAAGAAACTTATGAACAGAAATTTTTTTTATATGATACACTAAATCAATACTAATATTATAAATGCGAAAGTAACTATCTGTTTGTCTTTCTTTTCATCACGCTAAAACTACTGAACCGATTATAACGAAATTTGGTACTAAGATAGTCTGAAGCCTGAGGAAGGACATAGCTTACTTTTTTTAAATCAACCGCCAAAAGATTGCGCGAGGAGTTGAAAATTTATAATTTAACGCTTTTACGACCAAACCGCTGAACCGATAATAATAAAATTTATTACATAGATGGTCTAGAGCCTGATATAAATAATGGGAGAGGGGGGAGGGGGTCAAATTTTATATGAAAGTCAACAGCTAGTAATTTATAATCAAACAATCTTCAATCATGGCCAAGGTCAAAAACGTTTATCTTATCGAAAGACAACTTTTGCCTGATAATATTCCGTATGACTCGGCGTTTTATAATCTATTTCTATAACATAGTTTTAAAACAAGTCGCAGTCTTATCTGTCCCAATGTATGATTAAAAACTACGCAAGCGATCCTCATGCGGTTTTTTATCAGATAGTGATTTAAGAAGGTTTACGTTGATGACGTTGATTTGTTTTTCCATTATTTCTGCGCTTCTTTTAGTCGCTGCGTGATGTTTTGTAGTCAATAAAAAAAGAATTTTTCTATTCGAACCAGAAGATCCTGAGATTAGCGCATTCAAACAAACTCTTCAGCTTTATATATTAGTATGCATATAATTGCCAATTTCTCAACAATACGCCTAGTTTTCCAACTATACCATTATTCCACATTATGCAGCATAATGCGTAACATTGAATGTTTTAACTACTTACTTCATTCATATATCAAGCACTCCAAAAGTACTAAGAAGTGCTTTCGTTTGAAGTGTGCAATTACATATGCAGAGACAGAAAATTAACTGATGTTTTTCTTTAATTTGATATTAATTGAAACTAGTTAGTATAGTTTGACAATTTCCTTCTCAAGCCATACAAACAAATTTCTAACATTAGCACGTTATCTCCAGGTATAACCCACACTGCTGTGGTTCCCCTCGATCTGGTGAAGTGCAGGCTTCAGGTAGACCCTGAAAAGTACAAGAATGTCGTGAACGGGTTCAGGGTGTCCGTTGCCGAGGAGGGAATGAGGGGACTCGCTAAGGGATGGGCTCCCACCTTCTTTGGTTACTCGCTGCAAGTAAGATTCACATAGTTACCTACATAATATACAAATTAATCCTTACTAATATTATAATTTTTTCAATTTGATGTTCAATAGTTCGATTTTTTTATATTCATGGCGTGACAGCCATTAAAAATCGGTAGTCTAGAGCCTGAGCAAAGACTGGCTGTTTTTTAATTGGAATAAAGGGTTAAAAGGGGGTAATGGGGAATCAAAGTTGAAAGTCCACGCGAAAGGTGTCGCTTGCAACAGCTAGTATATTTTAAAAACTTTAAAAGTAATAAATGTGGCTTTCAATGGACAAAATAATTCTAAATCCATCCAATAGAACCAAAGATTACCCGAATTAACTTTACTAATAAACAAATTGTACCTCTTAAGTACAGAAAATTAATAAAAACTCAATGATTATACCAAAATATCCAATTGTTCCTACCGATAACATTGAAGACACCTTACTATGAGAATTACATTACTAAAGACTCTAGACTACTTTAAATCTTCATCCGCTAATGACATAATAACTTATTCCAGGGTCTCTGCAAGTTTGGTCTGTATGAAGTATTCAAAGTAGCCTACTCGGGCATGTTAGATGAGGAGTCTGCGTACAGCTACAGAACTGGTGTGTACCTCGCTGCGTCAGCGTCTGCTGAATTCTTCGCTGATATCGCTCTGTCACCGTTGGAGGCAGCGAAGGTATGGAATGTTGAAGTCAAACATATCTTTATTCAACTAGGTTATAGTAAAATTATTCTCGAGAAATTTTTGCATATGTAGTGGGTATATATTACTAAGATCTTAGAGTGCTTTTCCACTATATCGACCTAGACTACAAAAATGTTTCAATATCCTAACAATACTATTTAATTTAATACTTATCCCTAGCGACACTCTGTTTTTTGTTTTCAATAAAAACAAGTTTTTCAAGAACAAGTTAAGATAGATTAAATTAGATGGACTTAAAAAAAAAGTATTTTTTTTACTGTAACCTTATTTGGCCTTGTAGCTTAAACTTAAAATTTGCTCCCTATATTTTGATGTTAAATTACAAATGCTATTTCTTCGGAATTTTTCGGTCTACAAAGATGCTAGGCCAAATTTAATAGACTTAGCTCAATGGGAAGTTCCCTATAGTTATGATTCTCTTAGCAGTGTCGATGAATAGATTTTTCCATAAAAGGGTGCATCTTTTCTTTAACCATCCTCTGAACCAGATATGAACCATTGGAACGACTGACTTGCTATTAACCCCTAATGGATCGATATATTATACCTTATTTCAGTTACTACAAGGTCTTCTTCCTTTAAATTCTTAAACCTTATCAATAACTTACTTAACAATTTAACAATTTACAGGTCCGCATCCAAACCATGCCTGGTTTCGCCAACACACTCCGCGAGGCGTGGCCCAAGATGGTCCAGAATGAGGGTTATGGTACATTCTACAAGGGGCTCGTCCCACTGTGGGGCAGACAGATCCCGTACACCATGATGAAGTTCGCATGCTTCGAGAAGACCCTTGAGCTGCTCTACAAGGTATAATAATCTTATCTAAATCAACCAAGCAATTCTGTCAAAATTGTCTATGGGATATTCTATAAAATGTAGTCCGACTATGGAGCAAATACAAGTTGATGAAACTAGTTTATAAAAATTTTAATATATTTTCCAAAGTGTTGTATTGAAACTGGATTTAATCCCAAATACATTTTAGATAGCAGATGAAAAAAGAAATAAATGCTGCCACTTTGTGGAATGAGTTTTTTAACTGACTTGGGTTGCTTCAAGAGACTGTATTTCTCTTTAAAATCCCAAATTATCTATAATATAAAAATGAATCACGTAATGTGTTGGTAAGCGAACTCCTGAACAACAACTGAACCAATTTACATAATTTAGTTTACTTAACTTTGTATCGCCCTATAATCATGAAATATCAAGTAAAATGCTAATCTTTTCTTACATAAGAACCTTCTCCTAATAATAACATACAACAACATGTATACAACAAAAAAAATCAGCCAAATCGCTCAAGCTGTTTTCATGTTATGTCGTGACAACGGAAAACTATTTTCATTTTTATATATAGATATAAGTTTTTTGTATATGTAAATGTGTTATATGTAAATGTGTATGTTATCATATGTTATGTTTGTAAATATATATATACAAAATATATGAACCCCAATATTTTCTTCCAGTATGTAGTACCCAAACCCCGTGACCAGTGCTCCAAGGGCGAGCAGCTGGTGGTGACCTTCGCAGCTGGTTACATCGCTGGAGTGTTCTGCGCTATCGTCTCCCACCCAGCTGACACTGTCGTCTCCAAGCTTAACCAGGTACCTAACATTCTTATCGAGTTCCTAGAATTCTTAAAGACCAACTGATGATCAGAGATTTTTGACGACTACATGGCGCAGCGGCATCATAACTGCCAACACAGGGTCGTGGGTTCGATCCCCACGTGAAAAATATATTTATAAGTAACATATATATTTTTCTGCATTATATTGAATTATGTATTTACAAAAGAAAAGTATGTAAATGTAATGTATCTGTTATCTAGTTGCCATAACGCAAGCTCTGTTTAGCGCGAGACTAGATGGCGCTGTGTAACATGAGTGACCTGAAGTATTATTTATTATTATTCTTGCCGGTTCTTCTCTATAGAAACTGCCTTCCGAATTGGTGGTAAATGTATTGTAATACCGTGACAATTCAAGTGTTACTATAATATGTAGTCTAGTTGAACACTTGAATCGTCACGGTATTACAAAACATTTACCACCGGTTCGGAAAGCAGTTTCTACAGAGAAGAACCGGCAAGACACTTTGGTAGTTGCTCTTAAAATAAAAAGAGAATTTCAATTAATATTATTTATTTATTTATTGATAATGAGCACCAACAAGTAGGACAACAATTTATGATTATTACAATTTCGCACCAGTACTTTAACAATTGCCCACTTAATTATAGGTGCCCTAAAAATTCGAAACAGTCAATAAACGTAATTAGTTAGAAAAAACAGTCAATAAACGTAATTAGTTAGAATTAAAAGTAAATTTATTAAGTCAAAATTTAAGCCCAAAATAAAGTTTTAAAGGTACTGCAAATAGCAGCCACTATGAACTACATTAACTTAAATATACCAATAATATTTTTTACAGGACAAGACGGCCACAGTAGGATCCATCATCGGCAAGCTTGGTATGGCTGGAGTATGGAAGGGTCTTGGTCCCAGGATCGTGATGATTGGTACCCTCACTGCCCTGCAGTGGTTCATCTATGATGCCGTTAAGGTATGTTTTTTTATTTTATGGAGGAAAGGTGGCAAGCGGTCATCTATGCCCATAGACAGTTGTAAAGCTGCATCTTAAGAATCTAAACTAGGTTTCCAATTATAGAATATGTAATAGCACGCATGGGGCGAAAGCATTACTGAGTACTAAAGTAGGAAGACGAGCTGAACGTACTCCCGATGTTAAGAGAAACGCCAGCCCATAACCAGTGCAGTGCTACCCGGAACTTTGCTAATGCTACTCCGGACAGAGGTGCACTACACCGACGCTTCCCACTTTGAGTCACAAGATCTTAAGACTCATTGGCCCAGTTTTAATTTAGTCCTTTCGTATTTATATAAGATTTAATATCATTAGTCGAGACTATATTAATATTTGTTATGTACAGAGTCACATTTTAAGCTAGCATTGCAGATATAAAATGGTTATTAGTATTTCAATGATTAAGCAAAACAACCAATTGTTCCTACCGACAAGATCTGTGGACACGACACTGTATGAGACGTCAACGTCAACGTCACTGTCACTGTCACATTGAAACGTCAAAATTGCCGCAATAATTTTTTTTTTAATTTCAGGTATGGCTCAGAATGCCCCGACCTCCACCAGCTGAGATGCCAGAGTCTATGCGCAAGAGGCTCGAAGCTGAAGAGGCCGCGAAATCTAAGTAAAGAGAAAACTAGGAGATCTTAATTTGATTCTGATATCTATGGCGCTACTATACATTGGGAATATAGAAGTATTACCTAACTCAATTCGGAGGGCTAGATAATCAATATTTAAAGTGTTGCTAGTTTTTATATTTCGTTTATAACTTTATTAGTCCCTTAACAATTTTTAGATGTGTTATTCGGGGGAGAAGGAATCTGAAATCTTTAAAAATTGCGTTAGGTTATACTTAGCTTCCACTGCCATTTATGGTCGTTGACCTAGTTTTTCAATTACAGAGCATAATGCGACATTTCCATTAATGTCAAATTAAAGAAAAACATTTTTAGTTTTCTGGCACAGCATGTGTAATTGCACACATCCAGCGAAAGCACTACTTAGTACTTTTGATGTTCGCGATATATAATAAAGAAAGATGTATTTGAACATTCAACACTAGGAAAAACTAGGGAAGTTTTCACCAATGTTGCCAGCTGCCGTAGTAATATTTCGAATATTGTAGAAATTAGGTTAAATTAATTAATCAAGATGTTCCACGCTCCGCCATTTCGAATATGTATTATTGTGATCCAAGTATGAAATCGTGTTAATTTATTTTTCATTAAATAAAAAATATTTTTATTTATTTTTCTTTTTCATTTGCGTTTACCGTTGTTTACCGTGTAACCAAAGTTGACAGAATAAATATTAGAATTAGCTTTGTGTTTTATTTTCTACTAGCGGACCCGTGCCCACTTCGTTGGGCAAAAACGTTTTTGTTTTCGGGGCTTTAAAGCCCCGTATTCATGGTAAACATTTGTTTAGGAACAGTTGATCAATACTCAACACGCAGTGTTGCAGAGTTGATAGCGTCATGTTGACAAGCTCTCGCCCGACAAGCGTAAACATCAGTTTATCGAAAATTGTTGACAACCTGTATTGATTTAAACATAGTTGCTAGCAACAATGTTAACAATCCTTTTTTATATAGCCTATAACACTCGGCAATAATGTGGCTTTCTATTGATGAAAGAAGAAGAAAAATCGGTTCAGTAGATCGCGAGAGTAGGTACTTATAACAAACACAAACTACTTTATAGTATTAGTATAGACTAGCCCCATGGTTTTTACCGCATTTATGCATATATATAACTACGTGTTGCCAGCATTTGAGAATTTTCTTGATTTTCGGAAAATTTGGTTGTCTTCTACTGAGGTGTACATTTTTGTTATATTTTATTCGAAAAAGATTTTTGTGTTTTTGAATTGTAAGAATATTTCCCTACAGGCTCTAAAAGGAAATTTAATTTTTAATAAAGTAATATGTTTAGCGCTGAACGAAAATAGCTGCGCATCGGTAGAATCGCGCTCGTAATTGACGTATTGGTGCGAGAAAGACAACACGACTAGGACAACCAATCAACGCTCGCGCGTGATCGTCATCACGCGTCCCGCGCGCCCCGCCGTTTCGTTCAGCGCTAAAGATTCGTGACGCGTACTATACATGCCAAATTTCAACCAATTTACAACCGACTTCAAAAAAAGGAGGAGGTTCTCAATTCGACCCATATGTTTTTTTTTCTATGTTTGTTACGCGATAACTCCGTCAACTATGAACCGAATTGAATAAATCTTTTTCGGCGTATAGGTAATACCTTAAGGGTGGTCCGAATTAAATTTAATAATAAAAAAACAACCCCCAAAGGTGGAAAATTGGGAATGAACTTTTTTATACGCAATATCTCCGCCGATTATGAACCGATCTGAAAGAAGTCGGTTTTATTTTTCTAAAAAGTTAATTATATTCAGTAGTTTTATCTCGAAAGAACTATACTTACAACCATTTTCTCATTTTAGAAAAGAGTTTGTTTGAGGTACTAATAATTATTTCAAAATTAAAGAAAAAAAGATGACCAAGATTTATAACAGCAACATAATTTACACTTACACACACACACTTACACACACACACACTACACACTCACACACACATAAAAAACACACTCACTCTTCTTTTTTCTTTAACTTAATTTTTAAATTATTTTGTGGTATTATTATCTTAAATTTCATTTAAGCTTATTTTAATTAATTACATTGGCAAGGACCCGACTGCTGAGACACAGTATTTTATACTAGTTCAGTAGTCGGGTGATCACTTACATTGTTAATGTTTAAATGTTTTCATGGCTAATAAATTATTATTATTATTATTATTATTATTAATTAATTATACCTTTAATTTTCCTGAAAGATGGGTAAGGGCTCGTGTACACGATACCGCCGCCGCGCCGCCACCGCGCCTCTATGCTGTGTGTACGATTCTCGACCGCACCGCCGCCGCGCCGCCATGCGCCACTGTTTCACTATGCTTATTCCATTACTGGCCGCCAACGAATTATGGATAATTTTGTTTTACTTAACATTTATTACTTTAGTGGAGATAAGAGAAGTATTATGGGACAAAAGTTTAGAAATATATACAGTGTGTAACACAACATGACGTGTCCGATCCTGAAGGGTAAAGGTTCTCTATCTTACAACGATTTCGAATGAAATAAAATAAAAAAATCTATATCAAAAAATAACAATTCAATAAAGTTTTAAACATATGTTTTTAGTGAAAAAATTGCAAAAAATTCAAGGAAATTCACATACGCTGGCAAGTCACGTCCGGTTCGTAGACCTTAAAGACCTTAAAGCTAGCAGAGCAACGCTAGGCGTTGCCATGTAAGTTTTTACTTAGTTTTTTTTTTTTAGAAAAATGAATTATATAATATTTTTTTAAAACGGTAGCAAAATAAGGACCTACTACCGCTATATAGTAAGAGGTTTTCGGATCCGACGTTTGTTGTGTAACACACTGTATAGACAAGCGTAAAAATTTAAGAATCATTCAATAAATTTTCTTTTTATTCGTTAAGTTGGACATATCCGTGCGAGTACTCTTCGCTCTCCTCGTAGTATTCTTTTTCAATTAGCGTATGCTCTTCGCAGCTAGCAATGTATTCCTAACAACTGTATGTTAAAATCAAGCGGCGCGCACGCGGTGGCGGCGCGGTGGCGGTGCGGCGTCGGCGCGGCGGCGGTGCGGTCGCGGTATCGTGTACACGAGCCCTAATGGTCTTAGAAGTCAATGTAACTATATAATTTGTATGTATGAACCATAGTAGTCTCTAAACTACGGAACTGATTTTAATGAAATAGCTGTTGTTCGAGACTTCGTAAGAATTATTAGTACAAAACAAAGTTTCTTCAGTCTGTCGATATGTAAGCAAAAATCTTTAAAACTACACAACCGATTTTCGTGCGAATTTTGAGTTATTCTACAAGAAAGTTTTATATGAATAATTAATACATGCATAATACACGCATGCGAAGCCGGGGTCGGTCTGTAATAGCGTAACGTAAATGAATTTTTTAGTTTATTTTTTTATACGAATGTTAAAGTGAGATAATCTTGGAAGATTGATACGTACGTGTCGCCGAAAGTATATTTTTTCTTTCATATATATATTTTTGGGTATCTTTAATTGTTTAAGCATCGCACCCAAAGAAGGTTCCCAGATATAATTTTTTCCCGTTTTTGATATATTTTTCACTAATTTTCGATGACCGCTTGGCGTAGTGGTAGCACAACTGCTTTCTACGCGAAGGGTCGTGGGTTCGATCCCCACACTGGAAAAAATATATTTGTAATTTACATTTGTATTTTTCTGGGGTCTGGGTGTTACTATGCATTCTGTGCATGTGTTTACAAAAGAAAAGTATATATATATGTAATTTATTCCGTTATCTAGTTGTCATAACACAAGCTTCTGCTTAGCTTGGAACTAGATGGCGCTGTGTATAAATATCCTTAAATATTATTATTTCCAAAAAAAGGAGGAGGTTCTCAATTTTTTTTCTATGTTTTTTTACGCGATAACTCCGCCAATTATGAACCGATTTGAACAAATCTTTTTTTGGCGTATTGCTAATACCTCAAGGGTGGTCCCATTTAATTTTCAAAATAAAAAACAATCCCCAAGGGTGGAAAATTGGAGATGACCTTTTTATATGCAATATCTCCGCCGATTATAAACCAATTTGAACGATTATTTTTTTGTTGAATGGGTATTATCATGAAGTCGGTTTTTTAAAGTTCATTATATTATTATTGGTCGCAGTATATTATATAGCCTAAAAGTTTCCTCGATAAATGAACTATCTGTCACATTAAGAAGACTTTTTCAATTTGAAATAGTAGTTCCTGAAAAACTATAAACCAAATATTCACTTTCATAATATTACCTAATATAAATTATTAGTATCAATGGAGTAATCTTATCTTTTCTTAAATTCAATCGTCTTAATAATTAGGTACAGTTACTAAGACAGATAGGCATCATGATGTATTATAGATCGCGTCACGAATGTTTAGCGCTGGACGAGAATAGCTGCGCATCGGTAGAATCGCGCTCGTAATTGACGTATTGGTGCGAGAAAGACAACACTATGGGGAACTCCCTTTGGTTCAGAGGTAGATAACATCCCCTTTCCTGCATGCATATAATAAATGCATTATTACTGGGTGGGTACCCCCACAGTGCCAAACATTCTACCGCCTGAACAGTGATGTGAAAATGTCACTGTGCTCCGGTCTGAAGGGCACTGTAGCCAGCGAGACTGGGCTAATGAGTCTTAACATCTGATGACTCAAAGTGGGGAGCGTCGGTGTAGTGCACCCGGAGCTGTGCTTTATAGCAAAGTTCCGGGTAGCACTGCATTGGCTATGGGCTGGCGTTACTCTTACCATCAGGAGTGCGTCCAGCTCGTCTCCCCTCTTCATATTATAAAAAAAATATTAGCTCTTCTACAGTCACCAAATTAAAAGCTACATAAAACCAGCATTACATGGTAATTATTATTAATTTATAAACAATTATTAATAAAAGATTATATTCCATTAACAGTTCCTGTAATCGTAAGTTCATCAGTATTTACGATTAAAAAAGTGTACTGAACCATCTTTACACGAGTTCAAGCTCGCTTTTAAGCGTTTTTGTCTTTATGAATACAAAAAATGGCGACTTAGAAAAGTACTAAATCATCGTTATAATGCAGTCAGTGGCAGCCAAACTTTTTTTATAAAGTTTATTAACGGGTTAATATTTTTTTCACAATGTTTGATTATTCCTGAATGCATACCTTGTATGATATAACAAGTCAGTATTAGAAATACATAAAACTCTAACAAAACGCAAGCACACTGAGCGCGAAACATTTCTATCACACAAAACAAACGACCTGATGATCTTGAAGACCTAAACCGATTTCCACCAAACAAGCTAAGAACACTCTCGACGGATATACTTTTCAAACAAAAAAAAAACTGCATTAAAATCGTATCATCCATTTGGGAGCTACGTTGCCTCAGACAGACACATACACACACTGACACACACACAGACACGTCAAACTTATAACACCCCGACGTATAATATCATAATTATTTTTTAGATTATTCCTGGAAATACATAATTAGTTCTAAATTGTTTTAAATAAAGGAGTTTTTATCGCATCGATGGCATTAAAAATAAAACATTTGAAAGACGCTTTCTTCGGACTGTTCGCTTAAATCTTTAAAACTGTCCAACCGATGACTATAACAAGTTTTATTATAACTTTTTGGATCGTTATATCTCAGAAACGATAGCTCGTAAGAAAAAAGTATTGAAACTTTTTTTATAGATACTTTTATGATCTAAAATTTTTGTTTAAAGTACTTTTATGATAAAAATTTGCTGAAAATCGCGAAAAACTCATTTTGAACTTAGACTTTGAATTTTTTTTTCCATACACGGGAACGATGGGGATCTTTTAAACATTGTTTTTAATTAAATTTTGGACAATATCACTGATGTTCAGCTTGTTGGGACTTGTAACTTCGAGCGTCTAAATTGACCTCTAGTTTGACTACCACTGGGCACTGACATACCTAAAAGCTCTCTGCTTGATAGCAGTATTGATTACTGATAAAACATCTTTCTTTTAGTTTAGTCAATATTGATTGAAGCAGCGTGTAAAACGAGTATGTAAGTATTAAATTTTATTATTAAAAATTTATTTATTAATATTTAAATGTATTTATTGAATGCTTTATGTCGCAGAGAGTGACGTCGTAATAGTTGTAATGATGCCGAGGTAATGATTGTTTGCTTCATGATGGCTCTTTCTAAGGCTCTTAATAAGTAAAACTTCAGAGTATCATAATAACAGTGTATGCAGTGTGTGTGTGCAGAATATACATATTCTGCTCGACTACCAACTATCCAATATCATTATTTTCACAATGCCGACGTTTTTTATAGCAACTGACAAATTATGCCACACAATTCTTTTAAGTTTGAATTTAAACATTGTAATAAACCAAGGAGGTTCGACTAATTAACTAATATTGCAATAGTTTTCACTATCTTGATAATTATTTTCGTCCATCTGCTCAGATAGATATAATTGACACAAAACTGTATTGTATAGCTCAATATTTTTTTTACATTATATTGTGCAATAGATCACAGTAAATTTTGGAAGTTTTATTTAACGACTAGCAGCCCGCCCCGGCTCCGCACGGTTATTATAAACGGGTATAGTAAGAACTCTTTTAAGTGAACAAATTTCCTGAACGCACGTGTATTTATTTTACAACCAATATTTTTAGAGTTTTGGCGGGAATCTTGCGGCGTCTAGTTGTAATCTCGATTGAATATTCCTTTTTTGGTGCATATAGTGATTTAATGTTTGATTGTGATAGTGAATCATGCAGAAAACTAGCTAATAAGTGTCCAAGAAATGAAGAATTCATTTGAGAGCGCATAGTTGCGCCTTTCCGATTGCTCCAAGATTCGTCGAGGTTCTTCGTAAAGTTCACTATCACTTTACGAAGGGCAGAACGAAACGACTGACTGACCCTACTAAAGACGACTTGATGACGATTTTACTTGACTCATATCGACTTTTATCTTGACCACGTTGCCTCTTATTACATTGACATTGGCAAAAAGCTAGACGCTAATGCCATAATATAAGAAAGAAAGAAAGAAACCAATATTTAACATTTTGACAACTATGAAACTTCAGATTAAATGGCGGACTCCCTTTGGAACTTTTTTCTACTGAATTTCAACTTTGTGCATCAGTAATAAGATCTATAATTGTTTCTTAATCGTTTACATGGGAAATAGAAAAGTGCTGATTTTTGGTTCCGTTTAAACCTTCCCTACATATCCACGAACATTTTAAGACCAGGATAAGTTAAATCCATAGAGCCGTTCTCGAGTTTTAGCGAGACTAACGAACAGCAATTCATTTTTATATATTGTATATGTTACGGCTAATACCCGAAGTACGGCTACACCTAGTTTTAGCCGTTTAGAACTAGGTGTAGCCACTTAACCTTGGTTAAACCTAGTAGGAGCCGACTGTTTTCGGGTAAAACTAGGTCTATCCTTCATCATGCCGGCTACAACTAGGTCCAGCCATTGCCTGTTGGACAAAACTAGGTTTATCCGATATCATTCCGGCTAGAACTAGTTCCAGACTATCCATGGTTGTACTTGAATGTAACGATAAGGGGTTAGAAAAATTAGGAAACAAAAACGGCACTATACCAGTACTATTTTCAAGAAATCAGTTCACTGTGTGTAGCTCAACCTTTTTAGATATTGACATATATATAGATGAGTTATTTGCGCTTTCGAAAGCTAGAAGTTATCTTTAGATTTCAAAAATCACTTATAATATGTATCATGTATTACACAAATAAACCTACATCTTAAATCACTCTATCTACAAAACAGCCCCATGAAAATCGGTTGCTTAATTTTAAAGATTTAAGCAAACATAGAGATACAGACTGATGATAATAGCTTGTTATAAACTTGGGAGGACCGGCGGGAAACAAGCGTCAAGTACATATTATATTTACTTATTCTTCATTGCATGTATACTAAAATCAAATAAAAAATAATAATTAACTATTTACACGACGGCTTTATTAGATACTAATAGTGATTTCTACCAATCCATATAAAAAAAACAAAGATTAAAAATATCTAAAAAATGTAAGGCAATAAAATTAAATACAAAATAGATTCATTAATCATTATCGGTTAATCGTAAAAGTGTAAATTCTCAGAAAAAATAAAGAATCATTTTTCTTTAATAACTCCATTAAATAAAAGTTATTTTTCTTTTACATCGCATATGAAAGTTATTTCTTTCAGCTATCTGGTTATTTCAACGAAATTTAAGCAGTTAAAAGTCCAAGGTCTTAATTATAGTTTGTTTGGATGCTTTTTTGCAAGCACAATCTATACTTATAATAAATCTGTAGAGAGGTCAATTCTGTACATTAAATATATTTCCAAAATAACTATCAGGGGGTGATTAGGGATCGATACTGATGCCGAAAATGTAATGAGTGAGATTTTTGTCTGTCTGTCTCTTTGTATAACCGCGATAGAAACAAAAACCACTTGACGGATTTTAATGAAACTTGGTACAATTATTCTTCATACTCCTGAGCAGGTTATAGAATACTTTTCATCACGCTACAATCAATAGGGGCGGAGCAGTGAAGGAAAATGTTGGGAAAACGGGAGAAGTTACTCAATTTTTTATGCTTCCGTCGCGTGTGCAACCTTAATGGTTAAAGTTATACAGAAATCATGTATGACGGAATAATTCTCCTTAAAATTATATAAAAAATATCCCAGGACAGCATATGTCTATATTTTATAGATGACCCACAATAATACGTATAATATAATCAGAGCGCTTCGAACTGCTAAACTGTCGGGAGTTTAGCAGTTCGAAGCGCTCTGATTATATTTGTCTACTCAAGTTTATAACACTCTCATAGTCATCCATAACTATACAAAATATAAACATTATTAACTAATAATTATAAAATAATCATAGAAATCAGTATAGAAACACCAGTTATACATGAAATATGCTAATACATAATAATAAACCATCGTGAATGCATCATGCTATAGGGATTTTTAAAATCACTTTAAAAAAATTCCCATGCAATTTTTCTAATGTGTAATGGATGTAATTTAATAAAAATTTATTTTCGTATAATAATCGTCACGCATGTTTAGCGATTGGCGAGAATAGCTGCGCATCATCGGTAGAATCGCGCCCGTAATTGACGTATCAGTGCGAGAAAGACAACACGACTGGGACAACCAATCAACGCTCGCGCACTCGACGATCACGAGCCCCGCGCGCCGCACCACTACCTCGATACCTTATTTTTGACTTCTGCGCAGGTTTCGTTCAGCGCTAAAGGTAATTGACGGTTACTATACATAACTTTCGTTTTGAGATTTCGTAAAACGAACAGTCTCGAAAGTTCGCGACCAGCCTAGCTAGGCGCAAATCGCGCAGTGCAGCCGAAGGACGCGGACGAAGTCGCAAGCAACAGCTAGTTACTTAAATAAAATAATTTTTAACAAAAAATAAACCGACTTCAAACTTAAATTTTAAATATGTATTTTAAACGAATAATATGGCTTTTAGATCTTTACGTAAAAAATATCAAATAAAATGCTGAGATAAAATGCTACAACAATCTATACAATATCGATTTAACCAAACAAACAGTAATTGTTTTACTTGACACCGACTTCTACATTATAAAATAACTATTAAATCATTTCTATTTATATCTATTTACTAATTTTTTTTTGTTTGAATTCGGTTTATTTTTTGTTA
>JADANM010006871.1:1682431-1693400 GCA_026213755.1 Eurema hecabe | reverse complement strand
CTTGAACCGTTTTCGCAGCGCACGCAAAGGAAGCCCTCAAAGATGAATAATTTTCCCCGTTTTTTCCATATTTTCCATTATATCTTCGCTCCTATTAGTCGCAGCGTGATGTTATATAGCCTAAAGCCTTCCTCGATAAATGGTCTATTCAATAAAAAAAGAATTTTTCAATTCGAACCAGTAGATCCTGAGATTAGCGCGTTCAAACAAACAAACAAACAAACAAACAAACAAACTCTTCAGCTTTATATATTAGTATAGATATATAGATATAGAAAAGTACTAACCATCCAAAATTTGGATAGTGTGGCTGACATCGATATAGGTAAGGTTGGCTATCGGTTTCGGATCAGGAAATTGAGTTATAAATGTAACCTGAAAAAAAAGCATTGATCATATTAGTATAATAACAATTGTATTTTTAACCCCCGACATAAAAAGAGGGTTGTTATAAGATTGACCTGTCTTTCTTTCTGTCTGTGGCATCATAGCTGTCGAAGGAATGAACCGATTTGAATTTATTTTTCTTTGTATTACAGGTGTTTTACGGGCGAGTGTTCTTAGACGTGTTTGATAAAAATCGATTCAGCCGTTTAAAAGTTATGGGGGGTTAAAGTGGGGAAGAAAAGCCGAAGCAAATATGCTCAAGTGGGGTATCAAATGAAAGGTTATGACTTGTACATCAGAAAAACAAAAAATTTTATAAGTTTGACGTGTATGTCTGTCTGTCGGGGTTTTATAAATTTTTTATTTAATATTATTCATGGATTCATGCGTTTTACCCGCGTAATTCCCGTTTCCGGGACAATACCGGGATGCAAGCTATCCTATCTTTTAAGTTAGATCAAACTGCACACGTTGAGCAAATTTAATTTAAAATCGGTTCAGTAGTTACGGAGTACATCGCCGACAAACAATGTGACACGTAATTTATATATATTAAGATTTACTTTTGTGTCTTTTTTGGCTACATGTATGTATTTTATAAAAGAAAAAGTAATTGTTTTGTCATAACACAATCTGCCTAGAATCTGACTAAAATCGGTCCATAGACGATAAAGTTATGTCAGAACAAGCAGAAAAAAATAAATATATACGGTCGATAAGAGAAACCTTCTTTTTTGATGTCGGGTAAAAGGATTATTATAACCGAAGCAACTCGTAGTAGTCCAAAAAAATAGAGCTTTAAATAACTAATTTCCGATAAAAACTTGATATTTTATATAATGTATTTTAATAAAAATTTTTGTTCTAATCCATATCGGCGCCGAGGCGGTGCTGCGGGACGCGATAAAACGCACTTAAGGATTGCGTTGAAATATTAACTGGGTTGCCTGGAAGAAATCACTTCAAGTGATAAGGCCGCCTCTTACATGTAAATTTCTTTTATCTGTCTAATTGTTAATATTCCTTTGTTGTAATAAAGGGTAAAATAAATAAATAATAAATCAATAAATAATTAACCCTTAAGAAACCCATTTTCGCGCCAAGAATTTAACAAGTGCTACAGGACGCGATACATAACACTTGTAATTTGTAAAAGTATTGTAATCCACATCGACGCCGTTGACGGGTCGACGATAAAGCTTGTTAAAATATTGTTACCCCTACTCCTTCAACACAAACTGTTTGTTTACTATTCCATACTACTTTTTGTATAAATGGGGCGGTCCGATATATATATAAAAAAGTTTTTGTCTGAAATAAGTATTTAAAGCTCTATTTTTACAAACCTCGTGGCCAGCTCTTAAAAGCGGGCTGACGAAACCTTTCAGTAGATTATAATGACTCTTCGTCGGAACTTTCTGGATGCACAGGATATGGTAGCCAGATACCGAAGTGACTGCTATCAGACTCAAGAAGAGAAGAATCTTCATTGTTCTGAAAGAAAAATAAAAAACTATAACAACTATTTTATAACAATACTAGCTTGACTCAATCCGCGTGGACTTTCATATAAACTTTGACCCCCCTTCATAAGCCTTTTTTCCAGTTAAAAAGTAGCCTATGTTTTATCACAGGCTCTAGACTATCTGTGTACCAAATTTCTTTACAATCGGTTCAGCGAAAGCCGTGAAAGCGTAAAATTGTGAAAAGTTTCAACCCCTCGCACAAACTTTTGGGGGTTGATTAAAAAATGTAACCTATATCCTTCCCCAGGCTCTAGATCATCTGTGTGCCAAATTTCTTTCAAATCGGTTCAGTAGTTTTAGCGTGATGGAAAGACAGACAGACAGAGTTACTTTCGCATTTTTAATATTAGTATGGATTATAGAAAAACGAATATATTGAACACAAAACCTTTAGATAATTACATAGACGCAAGATAGACTGCTTGTTGTTCTCTGTAGAAACTGCCTTTCGAACTGGTGGTAAATAATTGTTTTCTAATATTGTAATTACTCAAGAGTTGCTATACGTAACCTTTTTTTATTATTCTATGAAGTGGTGAGACGAGCTGGACGCCCTCCTGATGGTTAGAGAAACCCCAGCCCATAACCAATGTAGTGCTACCCAGAACTTTTCTCCGGGCAGGTGCACTACATTGACGCTCCCCACTTTGAGTCATTAGATGTTAAGACTCATTAGCCCAGTAATCACGCAGGCTACAGCGCCCTTCAGAGCGGAGTTTTTTTCATAAAAAAAAAAAAAATAAATAAAAATATAATTTACACACTCGTTATACACTGCTCCGATCAATACGCATTGACTAATGTTAAAAAATAGTGATTATATCAGTTACCAGTACTGCTATCGCGTTGATAAAGTCGTGTTGCATATGACATTACAAAGGTATCTTTTTGGTGTATCTGTGGTAGTCAAACAGTTATATTAAAATATAGATACGTTATAAGCGCAAAAATTTGAAGACGCAAAAACATACTAATTGGGACGTCTTACCTTTACGTGATTGGTTGCGGGTCATTCACACGAAACTGACAAATCTATCTCGTTTTTCTTGTTGGTTTTATCATTTATCTATTTTCTGTCGTTTTGAATTGTATGTATGCGGTACGGGGCAGTTTTTCAGTTCTTTTGTAGGTGTATAATATATATGTTAATTACTAACTGTGCCCGCGACTTCGCCCGCGTATAAAAGTGACTTTGGGCAGCATTTTGAAACTGCCTAACCCGCGGCAACTAACGTTCAGCTAGTTCAACGTGATTCTTTAAATTGCCATAAATTTTTTATTTATCAACCGATTGACATGAATAAAACACTTAATGTTGAAAGCCCAAACAGACAAACAGACAAAAATTCCAAAAATCATTGTTTTATAACCCATTGCGTTAATAAAGGTCTCCTATAATATTTTTTCTCATATATCTTCCATGTACAGACAGCGACTCGTTACGTTTTTATTATATGTATTGATAATATCATTGTAGTCAAACATAAAAAATAATATTATAAAAAAATACAGACAAATCTTCCTCTTTAATCACTATCTGATTCAATGGTTTATTTGATCCAATAAGTTTCATAGATAACCACAATGATGGCGACCGCTTGTCGCAGTGGTAGCACAACTGCTTTCTGCGCAAAGGGTCGTGGGTTCGATCCCCAAACCGGACAAATATATTTGTAATTTACATTTGTATTTTTACCGGGGGCAGGTCTCTTTCGCAGGAGACCGATTAGGTGGGTACCCCCACAGTACCAGACATTCAACCGCCTGAACAGTGATGTGCAAATGTCACTGTGCTCCGGTCTGAAGGGCACTTACAAGACGCAAGATTACTGGGCTTATGAGTCTTTACAACTGATGACTCAAAATGGGGAGTTCTGGGTAGCACTACATTGGTTATGAGCTGGCGTTTCTCTTACCATCAGGAGGACGTTCAGCTCGTCTCACCACTTTATAGAATAAAAAAAAAATAAAAAAAAATTTCTGGGGTCTGGTTATATTGTATATAAGTATTTTCAAAAGAAAAGTATGTATATGTAATTTATTCCAATATCTAGTTACCATAACACAAGCTCAGCTTAGCGCGGGACTAGATGGCGCTGTGTACCTATATGATTATTATTGATTTCAAACGTTTAATATTTAAGAATATCGAAGCGGTAGACTTGCTTCTATCCAAACTAATATTATAAATGCGAAAGTAACTCTGCCTGTCTGTCTTTCCATCACGCTAAAACTACTGAACCGATTAGAACTAAATTTCGGTACACAAATGGTCTAAAGCCTGAGGAAGGACGTAGGCTACTTTTTTTTAAATCAACCCCTAAAAGGTTGCGCGATGGGTTGAAACTTTTTATAATTTTACGCTTTCACGGCCAAACCGCTGAACCGATTGTATGAAATTTGATAAGCAAATGGTCTAGAGCCTGAAATGAAACTTAAGCTAATTTTTAACTGGAAAAAGGGTTATAGGGGGGAAGGGGGGGGTCAAAGTTAATATGGAAGTCCACGCGGACGGAGTCGCGGGCAACAACTAGTTTAAAATAATTTATGTGATAAACCATCGAACATTTTAAAACAATTGTTACAATTTACTCGTAATTATAATAAAAAGTTTGACTGCCACTGACTGCATTATAACGATGATTTAGGAGTTTTCAAGGTCGCCAAGTTTATGTGTTAATAGACAAACGGCAAAGAGCGAGTCGAACTTGCGTAAAAATGGTTCAGTAGGTTTCGTTGATGGTAAATAGTGACGCACTTATGGTAAATGAGACTATTAATAGAATGTACTTAACTACTTAATCTTAAACTTAATATATATAAATCTCGTGTCACAATGTTTGTCCTCAATGCACTCCTAAACCTCTTAACGTGGTAAGCTTAACTTAACATTTAGTCTTTAATTCATGTCAATCGGGTAATAAATAAAAAAGTTATGGAAAATTAAAAAATCACGTTGAACTTGCTGAACGTTTGATGGCGCGGGTTAGGCATTTTCAAAAATACTGCTCAAAGTCAATTTTCTACGCGGGCGAAGTCGCTGGCACAGCTAATATATAATAAAGATTCTAAGCAGTTTTTAATAAAATAATAAACTGACTTCAAACTAAAAAGCAAAAAAATAAATTTGCTTCCCATTTGCATATAGTTCAGATGATTTAATAGTTATTTCATAATTTTGAAGGGGGTCTCAGAAGTGACCTCTATCCAACAAAAAAAAAAATGAAATCCGTCTATAATAGACGAAAGTATCGGTGAACATACAAAAAAAATATTATACATACAGACGTATTGAGACCCCCCCCCCTCCTCTTTTTTTTGAAGTCGGTTAAAAATAATAAAACACAAAGGATCTCATATCACATATAAGCAGGCTTATACTTCGATATAGATTTTAATCTTTGAAATTTCGTAATATTTCGATATTGTTACGTTAAACAAAAGAAAGAAATAAAATATATGTTTTGTCGTGAGTTGGACAAGGACGCGTTTACTCCGTTCATGTGGTCGGTCTTATGTTTATTTGTTTTATCATTTAACTATCCCTTTTTATCGCTTTGACTTGTAGTTTATAGTACGCGTCACAAAACTTTAGCGCTGAACGAAACCTGCGCAGAAGTCAAAAATAAGGTGTAAATAAGGTGCGCGAGCGTTGATTGGTTGTCCCAGTCGTGTTGCCTTTTTCGTATCAATACGTCAATTACGAGCGCGATTCTACCGATGCGCAGCTATTCTCGTCCAGCGCTAAACATAAATGACGCGTACTATAATGTGTTTAAATTTATTTATTTATTGAACTTAACAAATGACTACATTACCACAATATCATATCTCTTTACAAGTTTACAAAATACATTTCAATTTCAATATAATTAATTTATTACAGCTTAGGCTCGCTGGCACCTGTTTTAGTTAGAAAATTGTGTTACAGATACCAGTAGTGAATCAATACATAGTATTAAACAAAGTCCCTATCGCCGTCTGTCTGTCCCTATCTATGCTTAGATCTTTTAAAATACGCAACGGATTTTGATGCAGTTTTTTTTGTACATAGAATGATTCTTAAGGAAGGTTTATATGTATAACTAGCTTGTGCTCGCGACTTTGTCCCCGCCGGATCTATTTCTATTATTATGTTATAGTGAGTCAATCTTAGAGTATAGATAGGTACATACTGTCGCGAACTTTTTTTAGATCATTTAAAGCTCCGTACTCACATACGGTATTACTCGATAGTTTTACTCGAAGTCGAGTAAAAATCAACGTGTGGACCGCAAAACTCACAGTTCGAAGGCTCGCACCGAGCCAGCTCGATGGAATTAAATTAAAGTAATTTCCTTCGCACCTACTCGAAGCGAGCCGTCGAGCTTGACTCGAGCGTGTGTACATGACAGCGAGTGGCGCGTGTCGAGCGTCAGTCCGCTATTGTTTATCGTGATTGAAACACGTGTTTTTAAGAGCAATGGATCTGCGAGTTTATTCCAAAGGCGCTATAGAAGACTTTATTAACACTTATAGACAGTGTGAGTGTTTATGGAATGTCAAGTCCAAAGATTACTCAAATAAATATAAGAGAAATGAATGTTATGATAAATTACTAGCTGTGCTTTTAATAAAGACATCCTTTGGCTCGAACGGTTCGGTGAATACTGAACAACGCGCATCACTCGATAGATCAATGCTCAATGTGTGGACGAAAGCGCATGCCATGGGTTTTACTCGACAGTTTAGCTCGATCGAGTAAAACTGTATGTGAGTACGGAGCTTAATAAAGGTTTCTTTCATTCATATTTTTTGGTATCTTGAACCGTTTTCGCAGCGCACGCAAAGATGAATAATATTCCCAGTTTTTTCCACATTTTACATTATATATTCGCTCCTATTAGTCGCAGCGTGATGTTATGTAGCCTAAAGCCTTCCTCGATAAATTTTCTATTCAATAAAAAAATAATTTTTCAATTCAAACCAGTAGATCCTGAGATTAGCGCGTTCAAACAAACAAACTCTTCAGCCTTATATTTTAGTATATAGATTAGTATTAGTATAGATATAGATAGATGCACAATATATTAGAAAGAGACTGATAAATTTAGAGGTATCCAAATAAAACAAGAGAGTTTGTTTGATTAAATCGATATTGTATAGATTGTTGTAGCATTTTCATGGTACCGATTTCAAAATTATAAAAAACTAGCTGTTGCTCGCGACTTCGTCCCCGTCAGATCTATTTCTATTATTATGTTATAGTGAGTCAATCTTAGAAGATAGACATATACTGTCCCGAACTTTTTTTTAGATCATTCAAAGAGGAATAATTCTTTCATACATATTATTTTTGTATCTTGAACCGTTTTCGCAGCGCACGCAAAGGAAGCCCTCAAAGATGAATAATTTTCCCCGTTTTTTCTATATTTTCCATTATATCTTCGCTCCTATTAGTCGCAGCGTGATGTTATGCAGCCTTCCTCGATAAATGGTCAATTCAATAAAAAAAGAATTTTTCAATTCGAACCAGTAGATCCTGAGATTAGCATGTTCAAACAAACAAACTCTTCAGCTTTATATATTAGTATAGATATAGATATAGATATTACGTTGCGAAAAGCAGACTAATGGCAAGACATCGTAATTAGGATGTTTTTGCATCTTCAAAATTTTGGGCATATAACATAATATCTATTTAGTAAAATTTTAATGGTTGCTATTAATAAAAAATCGTGTGGGGCTGTGTGGCACACGGCCGGTGGTTAACATGAAACGTCTATGTTAGCGAATCTTTTAGGTGGTAGAGCCATGCCTTAGGGCTACATTGGGCCGGCTCGCCCGGGGTGGAACCACCCTCCCACAGAAAATCGGCGTCAAATAATGACATCTAGTGATAGGTGTCATTGTGTTTCGTCCGATGAGTGGGAGTGCCGGAGGCCCGTATCCTATTCCTTTCCTAAACCTTACCCTTTCCCGTATTCATTCCTTTCAAACCATATATTCCCTACCCCCCTCTTAAAAACAAAATTCAAAACACACAATGACAGCGGTGTTAAAAAGATCACTACCCCAGGAGGGTACCGGCGCTACATGTACCGGAGAATCCCTCCCTGAACCGCAAAGTTTAGGCTGCCCCGTGTATTCTGGGGGGGGCAAAACTCCGCTCAAATTCGTTCGAGGCAAAAGAAAAAGGCTGTCCTCGTCAGCCCCGACTACTTTAGTTGTAGATTTCTCAAATATTAGGGGGCTTCATTCCAACTTAAACGCCGTTCACCAACATCTTGAAACGGCTAGGCCGGCCTTGCTCTTTTTGACTGAAACGCAGATATCCGAACCCTCCGACATTTCATATCTACGATATCCTGGCTACCACCTTGAGCATCACTTCTTGTCTCGCGCTGGGGTATGCGTCTATGTCAGGGAAGATATCTGCTTTCGTCGCCTGGACGTTCTTGAAGGTCAGGACCTATCCACTATGTGGATACGTGTAGATTGCGATGACCATCCCCGCGTCTATGCGTGTCTCTATAGGTCCCATAGCGGTAACACCGAAACTGACCGACTCGTTGAGCACATACAGTTGGCTACAGATTCCGTACTCGAACAGATTCCCTCCACTGAAATCGTCATTCTTGGCGATTTTAACGCTCATCACGCCGAATGGCTTGGATCACGTACAACCGATCACGCAGGGAGGTCTGTTCACGATTTCGCTCTTGCCTATGGTTTGACACAGTTGGTTTCCTCGCCTACGAGGGTTCCTGACGTGGAAGACCATCAGCCTTCACTGTTGGACCTTCTGCTGACCTCCCATCCGGATGGCTACGAGGTGAACGTCGATGCTCCCATCGGCTCTTCCGATCATTGCCTAGTCCGGAGCTCAGTGCCGGTAACACTCACCCAAAAGCCGCGCTATGCTGGCAGCCGTCGTGTGTGGCACTACAGGTCAGCAGATTGGGACGGGATGCGGTCTTTCTTTGCATCCTACCCATGGAACGGAGTTTGTTTCGCGATGGATGACCTTGATGCTTGCGCCGACTCAGTCGCCGACGTCGTGCTTCAGGGCATGGAATTATTTATCCCTAGCTCTGTGGTACCTATCGGTGGCAAGTCCCAGCCCTGGTTTGATCAGTCCTGCAGACTGGCGTCACGCCGAAAGCAAGATTGTTATCGAACCTGGGCCAGCGCGGTTAAATCCAAGAGTCCAAACACAAGTATCCTTAAGAAAGAATACAACTTCGCCTCCAGGTCCTTCAAAAGAGTAATTGCTAAGGCGAAATCTGAGTACATTGCTAGGCTTGGCGAAAAACTTGCCCGTCTTCCTTCCGGAACTCGTACCTTTTGGGCACTCGCTAAGTCAGTGCAGGGGAATTTCTGTAAGCCATCTCTTCCATCCTTGCGCATGGAGAATGACTCGTTGGCCCACACGGCAAAGGAAAAAGCCGACCTTCTTGGCTCTCTGTTTGCCGCCAACTCTACCTTGGATGATAAGGACAACATACCGCCTACCATCTCGCGGTCTGAGAGCTTTATGCCCGAAATAAGCTTTACCCAGCGCACTGTACGTAAAGCTTTGTTCTCCTTAGACATTCATAAGTCCAGTGGCCCCGACGGTATTCCTCCTCTTGTGCTGAGGACATGTGCTCCGGAGTTGGCACCGGTTTTAACGCGACTTTTCCGGCTCTCCTACTTCACAGGCGTTGTCCCGAAATCTTGGAAGACAGCTCTTGTCCACCCGATCCCTAAAAAGGGTGATCGCTCAGATCCGTCCAATTATAGACCTATTGCCATCACCTCCTTGCTCTCCAAAGTAATGGAGTCGGTTATCAACCGCCAGCTCCTTGGGTATCTTGAAGATCACCAGCTGATAAGTGACCGCCAATATGGCTTTCGTCACGGTCGATCGGCTGGTGATCTTTTAGTTTACTTAACTCATAAATGGGCTGCAGCTGTTGAGAGTAAGGGTGAGGCTTTAGCCGTAAGCTTGGACATAGCGAAAGCCTTCGATCGAGTTTGGCACAAAGCGCTTCTCTCGAAGCTTCCTTCCTACGGGCTTCCCGCGAAATTGTGCCAGTGGGTAACCAGTTTTCTTGCGGAGCGATGCATTAAGGTCGTTGTCGACGGATTTTGCTCTGATTCCAAACCCGTGAATGCTGGTGTCCCTCAAGGCTGCGTCTTGTCTCCCACTCTGTTCCTTCTGCATATCAATGACATCCTGCAATTTGGCAGTATTCATTGCTATGCAGATGACAGTACTGGTGATGCATTATATACCGGCCGACGCACTCTTTCCCGGGATCACGTCACTGAGAGTCGGAACGAACTTGTGTCTCAAATCGAACTCTTGCTTGATAAAGTCTCGACTTGGGGTCGGACTAATTTAGTCGAATTTAACCCCAAGAAGACACAGGTCTGCGCGTTTACCGCGAAGAAAACACCCTTTGTCGTATCCCCTCGGTTTGAGAATACTCCCCTTGGTACCACAGCCAGTATCGGTATTTTGGGCGTTAACATCTCGAGCGATGTTCAATTTCGAGGTCATTTGGAAGGTAAGGCCAAGCTGGCCTCACAAAAGCTCGGCGTGCTCCAGAGAGCAAAACAGTATTTCTCGCCCAAACATCGCCTCATGCTTTACAAAGCGCAAGTGAGGCCACACATGGAATACTGCTCTCATCTCTGGGCCGGAGCCCCTCAGTACCAGCTCCTTCCATTTGACCGCCTTCAACATCGAGCGTCTCGAATGATTGACAGTACCGACCTTACTGATCGGCTTGATTCCCTGGCACTGCGAAGAGATGTCGCGTCTTTAAGCGTTTTCTACCGCATGTACCATGGGGAGTGCTCAGAGGAGTTGTTCGGTTTGATACCTGCCGCTGATTTCCACCACCGCACTGCACGCCACAGGTTACAATACCATCCTCACCACCTTGACAGCTGGCAGTCAAGTACAGTGCGTTTTCGTAGGAACTTTTTGCCACGCACGACCACCTTGTGGAATCAGCTTCCTCATGCAGTGTTCCCGAACAAATACGACTTGGGGACCTTCAAAAAAAGAGCGTACCTATCCTTAA
>JADANM010006871.1:1663774-1682331 GCA_026213755.1 Eurema hecabe | reverse complement strand
TTTTTTTAGATCATTTAAAGAGGAATAATTCCTTTCCTATAATTCCTATAATTCCTTGAACCGTTTTCGCAGCGCACGCAAAGGAAGCCCTCAAAGATGAATAATTCTCCCCGTTTTTTCCATATTTTCCATTATATCTTCGCTCCTATTAGTCGCAGTGTGATGTAATATAGCCTAAAGCCTTCCTCGATAAATGGTGAATTCAATAAAAAAAGAATTTTTTAATTCGAACCAGTAGATCCTGAGATTAGCGCGTTCAAACAAACAAACAAACAAACAAACTCTTCTGCTTTATATATTAGTATAGATATAGATATAGAAAAGTACTAACCATCCAAAATTTGGATAGTGTGGCTGACATCGATATAGGTAAGGTTGGCTATCGGTTTCGGATCAGGAAACTGAGTTATAAATGTTACCTGAAAATAAAGCATTTATCATATTAGTATAATAACAATTGTATTTTTAACCCCCGACACGAAAAAAGGTTTGTTATAAGTTTGACGTGTATGTGGCATCATATCTCCCGAACGAATGAACCGATTTGAATTTAGTTTTCTTTATATTACAGGTGTTTTATGGGCGAGTGTTCTTAGACGTGTTTGATAAAAATCGATTCAGCCGTTTAAAAGTTATGGGGGGTTAAAGTGGGGAAGAAAAGCCGAAGCAAATATGCTCAAGTGGGGTATCAAATGAAAGGTTATGACTTGTACATCAGAAAAACAACAACTTTTATAAGTTTGACGTGTATGTCTGTTTGTCGGGGTTTTATAAATTTTTAATTTAATATTATTCATATAGTTGTACTAGCCGTTCCCTGCGTTTTACCCGCGTAATTCCCGTTCCCGGGGCAATACCGGGATGTAAGCTATCCTATCTTTTAAGTTGGATCAAACTGCACACGGTGTGCAAATTAATTTTAAATCGGTTCAGTAGTTTGAGTCATACGCGGACAAATAACGTGACACGCAATTTCTATATATTAAGATTTACTTTTGTGTCTTTTTTGGCTACATGTATGTATTTTATAAAAGAAAAAGTTATTGTTTTGTCATAACACAATCTGCCTTGCATCTGACTAGATAGCGCTGTTAAAAAAGCGCCCTAAAATATTTATTAAAACAAATCTAATATTGACAAAAAATAACGAAGTTATGAATAAACAGATAAAAAGCATTATATAAACGGTTGATAAGAGAAACCTCCCCCTTTTTTGATGTCGGGTAAAAGGATTATTAGCATCGAAGCATCTCATGGTAGTCCAAAAAAATAGACCTTTAAATACGAATTTCCGATAAAAACTTGATATTTCATATAATGTATTTTAATACAAATAAAATAATAAAAAAACACTTTATTGACACAAACAAAGAAATACACATACAAGGAATAGAATAGCCAATTGGCGGCCTCATCGCTACGAAGCGATATCTTCCAGGCAACCGGTAGTTGAAAAAGTTATTTTAAAACAGATAATACATAGCTAATAATTTTTTTTATAATATGAAGAGGGCAGACGATCTGGACGCACTCCTGATTATAATAAAGTGCTTAAATAGAAGAAAATATAAACGCGACAGATAAACATTTATACTAATATATAAAGCTGAAGAGTTTGTTTGTTTGTTTGTTTGAACGCGCTAATCTCAGGAACTACTGGTTCGAATTGAAAAATTCTTTTTATTGAATAGACAATTTATCAAGGAAGGCTTAAGGCTAATTAACATCACGCTGCGACTAATAGGAGCGAAGAAATAATGGAAAAACAAATCAACGGGGACGAAGTCGCGAGCAACGCCTAGTATAATATATATAAAAAAGTTTTTATCTGAAATAAGTATTTAAAGGTCTATTTTTACAAACCTCGTGGCCAGCCCTTAAAAGCGGGCTGACGAAACCCTTCAGTAGATTATAATGACTCTTCGTCGGAACTTTCTGGATGCACAGGATATGGTAGCCAGATACCGAAGTAACTGCTATCAGACTCAAGAAGAGAAGAATCTTCATTGTTCTGAAAAAAATAAAAAGCTATGACAACTATTTTATAACAATACTAGCTTGACTCCGTCCGCGTGGACTTTCATATAAACTTTGACCCCCCTTCCCCCCTTATAACCCTTTTTTCCAGTTAAAAAGTAGTCTATGTTTTATCTCAGGCTCTAGACTATCTGTGTACCAAATTTCATTACAATTGGTTCTGCGGTTTGGCTGTGAAAGCGTAAAATTATGAAAAGTTTCAACCCCTCGCACAAACTTTTGGGGGTTGATTAAAAAATGTAGCCTATATCCTTCCCCAGGCTCTAGATCATCTGTGTGCCAAATTTCTTTCAAATCGGTTCAGTAGTTTTATCGTGATGGAAAGACAGACAGACAGAGTTACTTTCGCATTTTTAATGTTAGTATGGATTATAGAAAAACGAATAAATTGAACACAAAACCTTTGGACAGTTACATAGACGCAAGATAGACTGCTTGTTGTTCTCTGTAGAAATTGCCTTTCGAACTGGTGGTAAATAATTGTTTTCTAATATTGTAATTATTCAAGAGTTGCTATACGTAACCTTTTTTTATTATTCTATGAAGTGGTGAGACGAGCTGGACGCCCTCCTGATGGTAAGAGAAACGCCAGCCCGTAACCAATGCAGTGCTACCCAGAACTTTGCTCCGGGCAGGGGTGCACTACACCGACGCTCCCCACTTTGAGTCATTAGATGTAAAGACTCATTAGCCCGGTAATCAGGCAGGCTACAGTGCCCTTCAGACCGGAGTTTTTTTTCATAAAAAAAAAATTATAAAAATAAATTGATATATAACTTACATACTCGTTATACACTGCTCTGATCTATACGCATTGACTAACGTTAAAAAATAGTGATTATATCAGTTACCAGTACTGTTATCGCGTTGATAAAGTCGTGTTGCATATGACATGACAAAGGTATCTTTTTGGTGTATTAGTAGTGGTAGTCAAACAGTTATATTAAAATATAGATATGTGATAAGCGCAAAAATTTGAAGACGCAAAAACATACTAATTGGGACGTCTTACCTTTAGGTGATTGGTTGCGGGTCATTCACACGAAACTGACAAAACGATTTCGTTATTCTTGTTGGTTTTATCATTTATCTCTTTTCTGTCGTTTTGAATTGTATGTATGCGGTACGGGGCACTTTTTCAGTTGATTTGTAGGTGTATAACATATCTATTAATTACTAGCTGTGCCCGCGACTACGCCCGCGTATAAAAGTGACTTTGGGCAGCATTTTGAAAATGCCTATCCCGCGCCAACTAACGTTCAGCTAGTTCAACGTGATTCTTTAAATTGCCATAACTTTTTTATTTATCAACCGATTGACATGAATCAAACACTAAATGTTGAAAACCCAAACAGACAAACAGACAAAAATTCCAAAAATCATTGTTTTGGGTTCTATTGCGTTAATAAAGGTCTCCTATAATATTTTTTCTCATATATCTTCCCTGTACAGACAGCGACTCGTTACGTTTTTATAATACGTATTGAATATATCATTCTAGTCCAACATAAAAAATTATATTACAAAAACATACACACAAATCTTCCTCTTTAATCACTATCTGATTCAATGGTTTATTTGATCCAATAAGTTTAATAGATAACCACCATTGTGGTGGTTATCGCGACGTTGTGACGACCGCTTGTCGCAGTGGTAGCACAACTGCTTTCTGCGCAAAGGGGGGTTCGATCCCCACACCGGACAAATATATTTGTAATTTACATTTGTATTTTTCTGGGGTCTGGTTATGTATTGTATATAAGTATTTTCAAAAGAAAAGTATGTATATGTAATTTATTCCAATATCTAGTTACCATAACACAAGCTCAGCTTAGCGCAGGACTAGATGGCGCTGTATACCTATTTGATTATTATTGATTTCAAACGTTTAATATTTAAGAATATCGAAGCGGTAGACTTGCTTCTATCCAAACTAATATTATAAATGCGAAAGTAACTCTGCCTGTCTGTCTTTCCATCACGCTAAAACTACTGAACCGATTAGAACTAAATTTGGTACACAAATGGTCTAAAGCCTGAGGAAGGACATAGGCTACTTTTTTTTAAATCAACCCCTAAAAGTTTGCGCGATGGGTTGAAACTTTTTATAATTTGGCGCTTTCACGGCCCAACCGCTGAACCGATTGTATGAAATTTGGTACACAGACGGTCTAGAGCCTGAGATAAAACATAGGTTACTTTTTAACTGGAAAAAAGGGTTATAAGGGGGGAAGAGGGGTCAAAGTTTATATGAAAGTCCACGCGGAAGTAGTCACGGGCAACAGCTAGTTTAAAATATGTGATAAACCATCGAACATTTTAAAACAATTGTTACAATTTACTCGTAATTATAATAAAAAGTTTGACTGCCACTGACTGCATTATAACGATGATTTAGGAGTTTTCAAGGTCGCCAAGTTTATGTGTTAATAGACAAAAACGGCTAAGAGCGAGTTGAACTTGCGTATAAAAGGTTCAGTAGGTTTCGTTGATGGTAAATAGTGACGCACTTATGGTAAATGAAACTATTAATAGAATGAGCTTAATCTTAATCTTAATATATATAAATCTCGTGTCACAATGTTTGTCCTCAATGCACTCCTAAAAAACTTAACGTGGTAAGCTTAACTTAACATTTAGTCTTTAATTCATGTCAATCGGGTAATAAATAAAAAAGTTATGGCAAATTAAAAATCACGTTGAACTTGCTGAACGTTTGTTGGCGCGGGTTAGGCATTTTCAAAAATGCTGCTCAAAGTCAATTTTCTACGCGGGCGAAGTCGCTGGCACAGCTAGTATATAATAAAGATTCTAAGCAGTTTTTAATAAAATAATAAACTGACTTCAAACTAAAAAGCATGAAATAAATTTGCTTCCCACAAAGTAATACGCATTTTCATTTAGTATATAGTTCAGATGATTTAATAGTTATTTCATAATTTTGAAGGTGTTCCCTCAGAAGTGACCTCTACCAAAACAAAAAAAATAAAATGAAATCCGTCAATAATGGACGAAAGTATCGGTGAACATACATAAAAAAATGTTAAACATACAGACGAATTGAGACCCCTCTTCTTTTTTTGAAGTCGGTTAAAAATAATAAAACACAAAGGATCTCATATCACATATAAGCAGGCTTATACTTCGATATAGATTTTAATCTGAAATTTCGTAATATTTCGATATTGTTACGAAAGAAAAAGGAAAGAAATAAAAATATATGTTTTGCCGTGAGTTGGACAAGGACGCGTTTACTCCATTCATGTGGTCGGTCTTATGTTTATTTGTTTTATCATTTTACTATCCCTTTTTATCGCTTTGACTTGTAGTTTATAGTACGCGTCACAAAACTTTAGCGCTGAACGAAACCTGCGCAGAAGTCAAAAATAAGGTGTAAATAAGGTGCGCGAGCGTTGATTGGTTGTCCTAGTCGTGTTGCCTTTTTCGTATCAATACGTCAATTACGAGCGCGATTCTACCGATGCGCAGCTATTCTAGTCCAGCGCTAAACATAAATGACGCGTACTATAACGTGTTTAAATTTATTTATTTATTAAAATTACAACAGTATCATATCCTCTACAAGTTTACAAAATACATTTCAATTTCAATACAATTAATTTATTATTGCTTAGGTTCGCTGGCACCTGTTTTATTTAGAAAATTGTGTTACAGAATCAATCAATACATAGTATTAAACAAAGTCCCTATCGCCGTCTGTCTGTCCCTATCTATGCTTAGATCTTTTAAACTACGCAACGGATTTTGATGCAGTTTTTTTTATACATAGAATGATTCTTAAGGAAGGTTTATATGTATAACTAGCTTGTGCTCGCGACTTCGTCCCCGTCGGATCTATTTCTATTATTATGTTATAGTGAGTCAATCTTAGAGTATAGATAGGTACATACTGTCGCGAACTTTTTTTAGATCATTTAAAGGATTATTTCATTCTTATTTTTTGGTATCTTGAACCGTTTTCGCAGCGCACGCAAAGGAAGCCCTCAAAGATGAATAATTTTCCCCGCTTTTTCCACATTTTCCATTATATATTCGCTCCTATTAGTCGCAGCGTGATGTTATGTAGCCTAAAGCCTTCCTCGATAAATTTTCTATTCAACAAAAAAATAATTTTTCAATTCAAACCAGTAGATCCTGAGATTAGCGCCTTCAAACAAACAAACTCTTCAGCCTTATATATTAGGTAGTATAGATTAGTATTATGTAGTATAGATATAGATAGATGCACAATATATTAGAGAGACTGATAAATTTAGAGGTTTCCAAGTAAAACAAGAATGTTTGTTTGATTAAATCGATATTGTATAGATTGTTGTAGCATTAACTTGGTACCGATTTCAAAATTATAAAAAACTAGCTGTTGCTCGCGACTTCGTCCCCGTCGGATCTATTTCTATTATTATGTTATAGTGAGTCAATCTTAGAAGATAGACATATACTGTCGCGGACTTTTTTTTAGATCATTCAAAGAGGAATAATTCTTTCATACATATTATTTTTGTATCTTGAACCGTTTTCGCAGCGCACGCAAAGGAAGCCCTCAAAGATGAATAATTTTCCCCGTTTTTTCCACATTTTACATTATATATTCGCTCCTATTAGTCGAAGCGTGATGTTATGTAGCCTAAAGCCTTCCTCATAATTTTTCAATTCAAACCAGTAGATCCTGAGATTAGCGCGTTCAAACAAACAAACTCTTCAGTCCCATTAATTAGTATAGATTAGTATTAGTATAGATATAGATAGATGCACGATATATTAAAGAGAGACTGATAAATTTAGAGGTTTCCAAGTAAAACAATAGTGTTTGTTTGATTAAATCGATATTGTATAGATTGTTGTAGCATTTACATGGTACCGATTTCAAAATTATAAAAAATATTACGTTGCGTAAAGCAGACTAATGGCAAGACATCGTAATTAGGATGTTTTTGGATCTTCAAAATTTTGCGCCTATAAAATAGTTATTTAGTAAAATATAAATGGTTACTATTAATAAAAAAAACGGGCGGGGCTGTGTTGAGGCACACTCGCTTTTAAAGTTTAAGATTGAAATGAAAATAAGATTGACGCTTTTTTAACAGCGAGCTGACTATATAAGTGAAATATTCACACAATTTTTTTGTTTCTAAGACTATATAATAGTTTTTTAATTATTAAGATACGATGATATAGACCTTTTCGTTACGGTCCACTTTTAAACCTGGTATAGTACGCGTCATTTATGTTTAGCGCTGGACGAGAATAGCTGCGCATCGGTAGAATTGCGCTCATAATTGACGTATTGGTGCGAGAAAGACAACACGACTGGGACAACCAATCAACGCTCGCGCACTCGACGATCACGCGCCCCGCGCGCCGCGCCGCTACTTCGATACCTTATTTTTGACTTCTGCGCAGGTTTCGTTCAGCGCTAAAGATTCGTGACGTGTACTATACCCGTATGTTTCGGCGCGATTTCAAAGACGTTTCACGTCAAAATAACAACGCATTTAATTTACAATCTATTTATTCCGTCTTTATTTTATCATCAATTATATAATAAAACAATTGCAACAACAAATAAAGTATTAAAATTAGCGCCAAAAATACCCCAAAAATGACAGCTACCACAGATAATATAAAGTTTACTTCGTAATAGTCTGTGGTGCTCATTTCGAAGGCGGCAGATCTCAAATGTTTCGCGCCCTTATGCCTGATGACGTATTCCGTCCACCATATTGCTTTTTCTAATGACGCCTGTGGCTGGTCGTTTATAATTTTCTTGTATTTCTGAACGTTTTTGCGATAGCTAAAAGAAATAAACTAATTAAATATAATATTAATATTACCGGGTTAATTTTATATGGCAATACCTTGATAAAAAGTATTAAAAACGCTTTCTCGTGTCTTTCACTATGTATACTTAAAATTACACAACTGATCTTCATGTCTTTCTTATCAGATAAAGTGATTCAAGAGAAGGTTTATATCATCATTACATAGTATTTAACTGTGTGTCTGTCTGTCCCTATGTATGCTTAGATCTTTAAAATTACTCAACGGATTTTGATGCATTTATTTTTAATAGATAGAATGATTCTTAAGGAACGTGTATAAGTATAGTACATGCATAATATAGTAGAGAAATGCCGGAATACTGAAACGCAACTTAAATTTAAGTACAACTTAAACCTGTCCGATTTGACAGGTCGCCATACAATTCAGTCAAAATTACGAGTCTTAAGACGTGCTTAAATTTAATTTGCGTATGAGTATTTGGCCGAAAGACTGATAAATTTAGAGGTTTCTAGTGGAATGTCAAATCAGAATGTTTTTTGCGCTTATATTGCAAACGCTGGCTACACCCTACGAGATAGACCAAAATATTGTACATCAGTATTGTCCACCTTAAAAAGTTCTCCAAAAAAGTCCACGATGGCATATGTCTGTCTCTTAGGGTTAACCACCATAACCATTTTTAATCCTTTACTAATAAATGGTTATTTACGAAGTGATTTTTAACTATACAGCATTAATCCTTATCCAATTAAGTACCTTAAATAAATTGTGCATTTATTATAGATCAATATGCTTTTTACAGCAAGTAATTTAAGTGAATAGTTCCGAAGATATTACAAACTTAAAATGCAGGGACGTAGTTGTTGCGGCGCCGCGGCCGGCCGGGGGTCAGGTTGACAAAAAAGCTGTGAACGTTGTGTATGAGGACATTCTGTAGCACACGTGCGAAGCAGGGGCGGGTCGCTATATATAAATACATGCATAAATTGAAACGTTTGGAATTTTGGGTAACTAATTTGTAAGTACCCTACTGACCTATCATTCTCAATGACTTCTTCAATATTCCTCCTAAATTCCTCACCGTGTACAGTTCGTATATTGCACATGAGACCAAGTCCCAAGTCCACCATTTTGTGGACATTGTACCATTGGTCCCAGAGTATTGGTATCCCTAACATTGGGACTTCTGCGTCAATCGATTCGTCGATGGATTGAAGACCTCCTTGCGTTATAAAGAGCTTGATTTTTGGATGTCCTGTTAAAAAACGATTGTTTTTAAAGTCGGTTGACTTATAATGATAGTTGAACTTGGCAACCTAAAGAAAATATTGATGGAATGGTTGCATTGGTTCCGCGGTTGTACATATCGAATTACAACCAAATCGGTCTAGCGGGTTTTGCGTGAAAGGAAAAACAAACATATATCAATACATACATTCTCACAAACTTTAACGTTTATATTACTAGCTGTTGCCCGCGACTCCGTTTGTGTGGACTTTCATATAAACTTTGACCTTATAACTCTTTTTTCCAGTTAAAAGTATCCTATGTATTATCTCAGGCTCTAGACCATCTGTGTACCAAATTTCATTACAATTGGTTCAGCGGTTTGGCCGTGAAAGCGTAAAATTATAAAAAGTCTCAACCCCTCGCGCAACCTTTTGGGGTTTGATTTAAAAAAAGTAGCCTATGTCCTTCCCCAGGCTCTAGACCATCTGCATACCAAATTTCGTTCTAATCGGTTCTGTAGTTTTAGCGTGATGGAAAGACAGACAGACTGACAGAGTTACTTCCGCATTTATAATATTAGTATGGATAGTCTATTTGACACTATTGAAATATTTAAATTATAGTATAGGATATTTAGTATTTAAACAAACATCTTACTCAAAATGTCAGCTTGTGGAAACCATTTTTGTACAATCACATTTTTGGGTGTCACAATATCCGTGTCCCATTTTAGGAAGAAAACGTAAGGCATTTTCGATGCGGTTTCAAGGAAAATTTTCATTTTCTCCATATCAAATAGGGTTGATACCACCGTGCTTCCGAAACTCATATAGATCGCTTTAGGGGTGTTGTTCAGGAGTATTTGCAAGTCCTGTCGAATGGAAATGATGAAATTTTTTAGTATTAATAATTATTTATTTTCCAGTATAACGTGTTTTACAAAAAAGATCTCACCCTCCCAAATTTCAGGAGGCTGTTACATTGAAATCTTATTTCTTACGGCACTGACTCAAATTGTCCACATATTAACAATACATAAAAATATAAGAATTCATTTTTAAAGCGGTTACAATAAATTGAGGCGTGGTGTGTTTTATGTATATGCCAAGCTGGGACAAATTTGTTAAAATGCCATTTTAGTTTGCGCTATAAACATTGTTTATTATACTTGTAGATTTGTATGCGCAATGGCGCCATTTTTTTGTCATAAAAGTAGTACCTACATTTACTTCTGAATTTATTACTCTATACTTCTACACTAATAACTTAAAGAAGTAAAGTTTGTGTGTTTGTTAAATTGTAAGGGGTAATGTCGGGATCTACTGAACCGATTTTAAAAATTCTTTCATCAATAGAAAGCCACATTATTGCTGAGTGTCATAGTTTATATAAAAAAAAGGATTGTTAACATTATGCCTAATAAAGTGGGCATGTGTCGGCTAGGTAGTAATAATTATAATGAAATTAGTGTGATGTGTTATTAGTCTATCAGGGACAGAAATTTGTAAAAATGTCATTTATACTTTTAAATTTCGCACCATAAATATCGTTTATTATAAACTTGTATATGCAATGCCGCCATTTTAGTTTTGTAGTCATGTAATATCCTTAAAAGTAGGAAGTAGGTTTGGTTCTCTAATATTCTTTAAAGTTCATTTAATTCTAAATGAATTATCTAATAAATAAGTTCAAAATAGTATTTTCATCCAATCAAGTTTAGTAAATTAATAGCTACAACTTACCACTGGCAAATTCTTCCCCCCCTCCAAATTCAGGCTTCCAAAATACACAACATTAGGTGGCACTGGCCTATTGGAATCCCACATCGGATGGATATTAAGGAAGACCATATCCACGTTCCTTCTCAACTCCTTCAAGCTCGGGAAATCCTCCCCCAAGTACTTCCTCACTAACCTATCTTCCTTACTTCCTATAACACTTACGTCGTACAACATTAAATATTGTTGATACAACGCTGTCACTTTATCCAGCAAAGAAAGATCTTTATACTTTTCTCGGATCGCTAAAGGGAATAAAAAGGGATGTGTCGAAGCCCCCACCATTTCGAACGTACCAAAAGTTCCTCCAAACGAACTTATCTGAATGACTGGCGCTTTGAACACATGAGTGAACAAAAGATTGAGCGACGAACTAGATTCTATGAATATCAAATCGTATTGGTCCCTCTGAACTCCTTTGAAGAAATTCTTTAATTCATTCTGGAAAGTTCCTTCGAAAATTTTGTATATGGTTAGCAGGGGAATTTTTTGTAATGCAACGATATTGGTTGCGTTCTTGATTTCGTCAGCCAACTCTCGCTTTAGAATGCCTCGGACTGTTTCAGCTATACTGATTTCTTTAAGGTTTTCAAACGTATCGTTGAAAGGTATAGGTGTTATCACGGTTACTTCGTGACCTCTGTGTGCTAGACCCTGGGTTAGGGGTCTAAAACTCGCCTGGTGGCTAAAACACGGAGCTGGGAAGACAGCCAGAATTTTCGCAGCTTCACTTATGAAGAAATTTAGCAAACACACGTAGAGGAGCTTGGACATTTTTTACGCGAAATTTTTATAATTTTTAAAGGTTTTTTTTTGGTTTATTTAAACTGTTATCGTACGTATAACTAAATGCATTTCACGAAAATAAATACGAGTATTTATAGTTGGTTTCGCAAGCACATTTATATGTAAATGATTTTAATCTTAACCGTATCTGGACTTATGTTTTCCGAGTAGGCATTTCAACTGACATGAGTAGTGTTGTTTTCAGCGTGCGTGTACTTAGAATTTTTAAGACCCATTGTCGAATCCCAGGAAATTTTCTTTTATTTACGACTTTCTGTGTTGTTTGGTATTTGCGTACAACTTGATCAAATGATGTTGCCTAAATAATTCGGGGTACCCCAAAAGCCAAAATCGATTCAGGGTTTTTGGAGATTTAAATTATATCTTTATTAATATATCATTATCCATACTAATATTATAAATGCGAAAGTAACTCTGTATGTCTGTCTTTTCATCGCGCTAAAACTACTGAACCGATTAGAAGGAAAATTGATACAAAGATGGTCTAGAGCCTGGGGAAGCACATAGCTATTTTTTAACTGGAAAAAAGGGTTACGAGAATCGGTTTTTTGGCAAATTAAAGGATGCTTCAGGCTGCTTCCCGGGCTACATGGCACGCGTGTTCATTACATCCAAATCATGACACATACGTTCGACACAAATCGTTCAGATATTTACAATAGATATACATATAAAAATATAACAATCTTCTTTAATCAGTTATAAAATTAATTAAAACAATAAATTAGAGCGACTATCAGAGTTCCTTGCCGGTTCTTCTCTGTAGAAACTGCCTTCCGAACCGGTGGTAAATGTTTTGTAATACCATGACGATTCAAGTGTTACTTTATGTAGCCTAATTGAATAAAGATACTTTTGACTTTTACTTTGAAATTGAAGAAAAATAAAGTTTATAATAATTACAATTTCGTCTTTATCATAGGAATGTTACACGCCTAGTTTGCTTGTGTTTTTTTTGGTCGGGGGTAAATAAATGTATTTTGTAGAATTATGACATAATTTTGTATTAATGTGTACGACGGTCGTACACTGGTGGTAATGGTAGTATTTAATTGATTAAAACAACAAAGTTGAATGACTTAATATTGATAAGAATCAGTAGAACTTGTTATTCATGTATTTAATTTGTGTAAATTTTAATATATAATGTAATTATCGTTTTTATCAATGATCGACTTTTAACCGACTGCTCAAAGATGGGTGATGTTTTTTTTAATTTGCCTTGACGTAATTTGCCTAGTAGATAATCAAAAAACATAAGTTGTCAAAATGAAACAATAGATTGATTAAATATAGCACATTAAAGTTACGGAGTGGGGACTTATTACGTCATATAAGTAGCGTCTCGAATCTTTAGCGCTGAACGAAGCCTGCGCAGGCAAAAATAAGGTATCGAGGGGACAGCTCGGCGCGCGGGGCGCGTGATCGTCGGGTGCGCGAGCGTTGATTGGTTGTCCCAGTCGTGTTATCTTTCCCGCACCAATACTACAATTACGAGCGCGATTCTACCGATGCGCAGCTATTCTCGTCCAGCGCTAAACATCCGTGACGCGACCTATACCTTAGTATAAAACGCGCACAGCAGTGAAGTCATGCGAGTTTTCAAATCAATATATCTCCTTAGGTTTTTGAATAATAAAATAGGTTGAAATAAACGTTGCTATTATTTTTAAACGACTTCAAAAAAGGAGATTCTCAATTCGTCTGTATGTATTATTTTTTTTTCATTTATCCATCTGATGGTCATTAAATTTGCTTCATTTTGGATATAAAAATGATGAAATTTTATAATTTTGATATACCAAGTAAAACAAGAATAATTAACTAGTCGCCCCTGTGGCTTTTAAAATTGACTCTTAATCGACAATTCCTCCTAATGAAACCGTCACATCGAGTCATTTTGAAGTCGGTAAAAAATAATAATCAAAGGGACTGCATTAATTATAATAATTTATCTATATAAAAACTTTTTAACGTATAAAACAAAGTCGCTATCGCTGTCTGTCCGTCCCTATGTATGCTTAGATCTTTAAAACTACCTACGCAACGGACTTTGATGCAGTTTTTTTAATACATAGAGTGATTCTTAAGAAAGGTTTATATGTATAATACATGCATAATATAGTAGAGAAAGACTGACAAATTTAGAGGTCTCTAATGTGATGTCGTAAATAAGAAAGTTTTTTTGCGCTTATATTGCAAAGGCTGACTAAACCCTACGAGATAGATCAAAATATTGTACTACGGTATTGTCCACCTTAAAAAGTTCTACAAAAAAGTCCGCGATGGCATATGTCTATCTCTTAGGGATAACCCACCATAATCATTTTTAATCCTTTACTAATAAATGGTTATTTACGAAGTGATTTTAGACTATACAGTAATCCTTGTCCAATTTAGTACCTTTAATAAATTGTGCATTTATTATAGATCAATATGCTTATTACAGCATGTAATTTAAGTAAGTAGTTCCGAAGATATTACAAATTTAAAATGCAGGGACGTTGTTGTTGCGGTACCGACCGCGGGTTGACAAAAAAGCTGTGAACGTTGTGTATGAGGACATTCTGTAGTTGCACCCGTGCGAATCAGGGGCGGGTCGCTAGTATAAAATAAGCTTGAGGGTCGATATTTGGTTGTGGCAACAAACAACACTTGCTTTCAATACCACAGCCAAACATCGACAAGCAAACACTTTAAATCATTCCGATTTAACTTTCCGCCTAAACATTGACACAAACTTCAAATATGACATAACAATGACAGCTGCAAAGACTATAAAACCAGCGAGCACAGATAACACAAGTTTCGCTTCGTAATAGTCTGTGGTGCTCATTTCGAAGGCGGCAGATCTTAAATGTTTCGCGCCCTTATGCCGGATGACGTATTCCGTCCACCATATTGCTTTTTCTAATGACGTCTGCGGCTGGTCACGCATTATCATTTTTAGTTTTCTTGTATTTTCCTTGTAACTGAAAAATTATTAAAAAGATTTTAATGATAAATCATTTAAACTAGGTATAGTACGCGTCATTTATCTTTAGCGTTGGGCGAGAATAGCTGAGCATCGGTAGAATCGCCCTCGTAATTGACGTATTGGTGCAAAAAAGACAACACGACTGGGACAACCAATCAACGCTCGCGCACCCGACGATCACGCGCCCCGCGCGCCGCCCCGTTACCTCGATACCTTATTTTTGACTTCTGCGCGGGTTTCGTTCAGCGCTAAAGATTCATGACGCGTACTATACATACCGTGGTTTCGCTCGTATTCCGGTTACCAAGAACTTATTTAAGAGCATAAAATGCTTAGGTACTCTTACTACCTCCAACAAACATAAAAAAAACATGTATACGGTCCAATTGAGAAGCCTTTTTTAAAGTCGGTAAAAAATATGTGAACCTAGGGATGTTTCATAAGCATTCACACAAAAACTACTGGACTGATCATCATGAAATTTTGTACACATATTCTTGGGGGTATCGGAATCAACATAGATTATTTATTATTTGTAAAACATAGGCTATGTCTCCGGTGTGGGGATCGAACCCACGACCCTTCACGCAGGAAGCAGTTGTGCTACCACTGCGCAAAGCTATCGTCATAAAAATAGCTTATAGTTCTAGTTTTCCACTTATAGAGCATAGTGCGACATTTCGATCAATGTCGACTTGAAGAGAAAAAAAAACATTTTTTAATTTTCTGTCACTGCACATGTAATTGCACGTGTTATATTATAGTAATAATATATATAATAATAATATATTTTTATAAGATAAATAAATACATTTCATGATATAAGTTTAATAAATAACCTTATATGGTTAGACTATACAGAAAATCTATTGTGTAAGTCAATCTTAGGACACGTGATGTTGTAACGTCTGATTACTGGTCTCTTTTCATACTGTGTTAACGTGTTGTATAAAATTCTAAATATCTCCAAATACCCTCAGTGACACGGATAGTGGCGCTGTCACAATATGACGTAAGATAAGGAATATTTATGTTAAAGGAGATATGTACTAAATCATATATATTTATTTAAGGAAATAGATTATATTTATTGTTTAGAATTTATTTGACATAGATTTTAAGGAAATAGATTATATTTATTGTTTAGAATTTATTTACATTGTATTTAATCTATGTCAAATAATTATGAAATAATGATTATTGTATCTGGTAACAATTTGTGACACATTCGGTTTGCTATTCAAATGTCAGTGTTATGACAGCTAGCTTAATATAAAAGGGCTGCTTAAAGCGGTAATGGACACAGTCTTTGGTCGCCACTCTCTCGAGCTGTTACTCTGCTGGTGGTCACAAGTTAAGTATTCGTATTCTTGTATCGTATAAATTGTGTATCGCTTTGCTTTGGATATTTTAAAATTTACGTATAATGTTTTATGTGCCAAATAGTAAATAATTATAATTGATATTGTTAACATACTATTTTGACGTGAGAAGTGTTATTTCGATATTGGATAACTGTTTTATTGTATCTTCTTGTTTTAAAAGAGCAACTATCAGAGTTTCTTGCCGGTTCTTCTCTGTAGAAGCTGCCTTCCGAACCGGTGGTAGATTCTTTGTAATATTATGTAAATTCAATTAGTAGAACTAATTTATTCGTGGTCTGGTTAAATAAACATATATTTGGCTTTGAGTTTGATTATTTTAATTCTACCTCCTAATAATGAATCATGTTCGTTTAACTAAAAGTATTTCTATTGGTATAAACTTCAATACAATGCTAATAGCTTTCTTAATAATCAGCTTAATTAGTCATAAATTATAACTAACTCTAACACACGCATCTAGCGAAATCACTACTTAGTACTTTTGAGAGTGCTCGAATAAAGAAAGATGTAGTTAAAACATTTAACGTTAAGCATTATGCCGCATAATGCGCTCTAGTCCTTTGGAAAGCTAGGATTATTTTCAAGCCTTACCTTTTATTCAAAATAACAGCTTGAATAGCACTTTTGAAGCTGTCTCTCGTGAAGTTAGCTATATGACATCTGACCCCGGCTCCGAACTCCACCACCTTGTTGACGTTGTGGAACTGGTCCCAGAGTATGGGGATCCCCACCATGGGCACCTCTGCATCAATCGCCTCATCCGTGGACTGGAGACCACCTTGGGTGATGAAGAGCTTTATGTTGGGGTGCTCTGGAAAATTAAATAATAATAGATATTTTCAGGACATTTATACACAGCGCTATCTAGTTCCAAGCTAAGCAAAAGCTTGTGTTATGGCAACTAGATAACGGAATAAATTACATACACATACTTTTCTTTTGTACATACATACATACAATACATAGCAACACCCAGACCCCAGAAAAATACAAATGTAAATTACAAATTAATTTTCCGGTGTGGGAATCGAACCCACGACCCTTCGCGCAGAATGGTCGTCCATTAAAAATTAATAATTAATAAAATAAATATTTATATTATGAAAACTATATATTTTTAACTCCCGACGCAAAAACGACGGGGTGTTATAAGTTTGACGTGTCTGTGTGTGTATGAGTGTGTGTGTCTGAACTAACATTGCTCCCAAACGGATGATCCGATTTTTACGCGTTTTTTTTGTTTGAAAGGTATATCCGTCGAGAGTGTTCTTAGCTATGTTTGGTGGAAATCGGTTCAGGTCTTCAAGGTGATCAGGTCGTTTGCTTGCTGGTTTAGGTCGGGGGTTTACAATTTACAGCAAGTGTCATAGACGTCATACCAAAACATGTATCATTATTGCATCATTAAGTATAGTACGAATCACGAATCTTTAGCGCTGAACGAAACCTGCGCAGAAGTCAAAAATAAGGTATCGAGGTAACGGCGCGGCGCGCGGGGCGCGTGATCGTCGCGTGCGCGAGCGTTGATTGGTTGTCCCAGTCGTGTTGTCTTTCTCGCACCAATACGTCAATAACGAGCGCGATTCTACCGATGCGCAGTTATTCTCGTCAATCGCTAAACATAAACGACGCGTACTATACCGTAGAGGTGTACCTACTAAGAAAGGAATTCCCGAAATTCCCACTAGAACGGGAATCAGCCGGAAAATCCTTTTGTATGAAAAATCTAAACCGCTTAAGTTAGACGCTTGAACACTTTAGGAAGTGTACTCGTAAGACTGTTATCTAAGACTGAAATTAAATATTGTATAAGTTTTTATTACAACAGTAGCTAGTTAAATAAGATAACTGAATAAACGTCAAGAATTTAAGCCCCAAATTACTTCTTCACAACAAGGTTATAAAAAATTCTACGCATTAATATGACGGATAGTATTGATGTCACTTATACTATGTTTATTTTATTTATTTATTTATTTTACCCTTTATTACACCAAGGAGACTTAAAAACTAAAAAAATACATTAAATTAAATGTGTAACTGGTGGCCTTATCACTTGGTGATTTCTTCCAGGCAACCATAATAAAAAAAATTCTTTTTAAATTTTTAATTTAAAAGCTTATGTATTTTTTTTTATTGTACGGTATATTATGTATTAGTGGAGTAATTCTGTATGTTTTGTAGGTCTTTTTTTTGGGCAATAAATGATTTTTTACTTATTTTATCATTTAAAACCTTAATGATACAAAAGAAAGGAAGGGCAGGTAAAAAGTGTAGATTTAAAATTCAAAAAGATGGAATAACAACAATATGATTTAAATAAAGAAACGAGATGTAAATTTACATACACAATATTACACACATACAAACATACATACATACATGTACATACATATACATACACATAGTAACAGTTTATAATTCTGAGTCATTTGTCAAGGAGAAATAATGATTAAAAACAAGTTTTTTAAAAGTATTTAATGTAGGAGCTTTTATTTATTAGTGTTTTTCAATTACAGAGCATAGTGCGAGTTTCGATCA
>JADANM010006871.1:1645654-1663674 GCA_026213755.1 Eurema hecabe | reverse complement strand
ACTTTTGAGAGTACTCGGTTGTGCGAAGAGTTGCTGTAGTTGAAACATTCAAGGTTAAGCATTATGCCGCTTAATGCCCTCTAGTACTACAATTGAACAAGCGTATTACATATACAGAATACATAAACCCCGACCAAAAGAGCAAGCAAACTGAGCGTGTAACATTCCTCTCGCACCTAACACACGACCCGATGACCTTGAAGACCTGAACCGATTTCCACCAAACATAGCTAAGTCTCGACAGATATACCTATAAAACAAAAATACCGCATTTAAATCAGATCATGCGTTTGGGAGCTACGTTGCCTCAGACAGACACACTGACAATCGTATAACACCCCGTCGTTATTGCGTCGGGAAGACACATACTAATCGTTAATTCCAATCTGTTCCGAGTGCAATGACCGATTATCAGTTAGGAAATCTAATGATTGATACCGTACTATTTTTTTATTTGAATAGTATATCACTGATCTATTTAATTACAAGCTATTATTCACGACGTAAAAGACGTAAGTCCAAAAATTGGAAGGTGCATTCCAATAATGATTCTAAAGATATCTATACATCTATACATATAAGAAAAACAATGATTTTTGGAATTTTTGTCTGTTTGTTTGTGCACGCTAATCTCAGAAACGGCTTATCCTATTTAGATGGGGCGTTTAATTATATATTGTGGTAAGCGTCACTTAACATTTAGTGTTTATTTCATGTCAATCGGTTGAAAAATAAAAAAGTTACGGCAATTTAAAGAATCACGTTGAACTTGCTGAACGTTTGTTGGCGCGGGTTAGGCATTATAAAACATGCTGCCCAAAATCACTTTTCTACGCGGGCGAAGTCGCTGGCACAGTTAGTATATAATACATTTATACATATTATACTAGCCGTCTTTCCCCGCGTAGTTCCCGTTCCCGTGGGAATTTCGGGAATTCCTTTCTTAGAGCACCTCTACGGTACGGTAGCTTAGGAGCTACGTCCCTTCCAATTTTCAAGTGCCTACGTTTATCCGTTTAGGCTGTGCGTTGGTATGTCAGTCAGTCAGTTTCTCCTTTTATATTTTTAAGAATAAATTGAATTTAAATCTTATTATTTTTTTTTTTTTAAGTTTTTCACTGTCGGTAAGTTTAATGGCAATTTATTATTAATTCAACTTAATAAAGCCACGAAATAATTGAATAAAAAACGCAGCAATGTATTTTAAATAACTCGCCAAAATTTGATGCATCCTGCTCGTTACCTACGCAGCTTAGTTATTCATTGCTTGCCGGAAAATAAAAATGAAATATAAAACATGAAATGACTTTTCAACAATCTGCGTCAGGATCAAATCATTTGCACTCAGCTAATTACTGGGCTAATGAGTCTTAACATCTTGTGACTCAAAGTGGGGAGCGTCGGTGTAGTGCACCTCTGTCCGGAGTTGCTTTAGCAAAGTTCCGGGTAGCACTGCACTGGTTATGGGCTGGCGTTTCTCTTAACATCAGGAGTACGTCCAGCTCGTCTCCTTTCCCTTCATCGCATAAAAAAAAGCTATGGTCATAGAGGATACTATTTGTGGTTTCAAACTCGAAGATGTAGATGATTCTATATACAATTACTATTCAAAAGTGCAGCGCTATCTTGAGAGCGTTTTTCCTTTTTCCATATTTTCCATTATATCTTCGCTCCTATTAGTCGCAGCGTGATGTTATGGAGCCTAAAGCCTTCCTCGATAAATGATCAATTCAAGAAAAATTAATTTTTCAATTCGAACCAGTAGATCCTGAGATTAGCGCGTTCAAACAAACAAACAAGCTCTTCAGCTTTATATATTAGTATAGATATGTAGCCTTGTTGAATAAATATACGTTTGACTTCTTTGACATCATTTAACTTTAAACCTTTGACGCTGTATTTGTAGTCAAGTTTTGAAGTAACTTTCCTGTCCTAGTCTTGTACTTACTCAACAAGTCGGCTTGGGGATACCATTTTCTGACTATAACATTGCTTGGTACTTCATCCACGTCGGCATCCCACTTCCAGAAAACTGTGTACGGAAGGTCTGAGAGCACGCCCAAGAAAGTTTTAAGTTTTTCTGCAAACAAATGAATAAATTAAATACGACAAGACATCAATACATCTATACATATAATAAAAACGTAACGAGTCCCTGTCTATACATGGAAGATACATAAGAAAAAATATTACAGGAGACCTTTCTTAACGCAATAGAACCCAAAACAATGATTTTTGGAATTTTTGTCTCTTTGTCTGTTTGTTTGTGCACGCTAATCTCACAAACGGCTTATCCCATCTAGATGGGGTTTTCAATTATATATTGTGCTAAGCTTAACTTAACATTTAGTCTTTAATTCATGTCAATCGGGTGATAAATAAAAAAGTTATGGCAATTTAAAGAATCACGTTGAACTTGCTGAACGTTTATTGACGCGGGTTAGGCATTTTCAAAAATGCTGCCCAAAGTCACTTTTCTACGTGGGCGAAGTCGCTGGCACAGCTAGTGTTTAAATACGTATTATATTTTTTGTATACATGTCGTATATATTTAATGGGTTGTATCGTACTTCTATGCCTACCCATTCTTTTCTTTTGTGTTTATGTAAGTTTTGGTTGCCTGGCAGAAATCACTGACTAGTGATAAGGCCGCCATTTACATATACCTGTGTACTTCTTGATATTTGTTATTTTATGTAATTTGTGATTTTGGTATATGTAATAAAGGATAAATAAATAAATAAATAAATATACACAGCGCTATCTAGTCATACGTCAGCCGAGCTTGTGCCATGGCAACTAGATAACGGATACATTACATATACATACTTTTCTTTTGTAAATACATACATACAATACATAGCCAGACTCTAGAAAAATACAAATGTAAATTACAAATATATTTTGTGTGGGGGTCGAACCCACGACCCTTCGCGCAGAAAGCAGTTGTGCTACCACTGCGCCAAGCGGTCGTCAATGGATTTATTAGATGTCTTTAGACTGAAGACATCCCCCCCCTTTTTCACACTGGATTTCCCAGTAAAGACGATTGAAAATCGTCGATAAATATTTATTCATCGTTCAGGAATACGTCTAGGTAATATAACTCCTTTTTTAAGTCGGTAAAAATACTTGGTAAAAAAACTTGCCAGCATTAAAAATCGAGGAGCTGATTGTACTTCCAAAACTCATGTAGATGGCGCCACTGGACGCCGCGTCTAGCAGGTCTTGCAAATCCTGAAAAATAAAAGAAAATTTTTCATTCCTAATTTCCTTTCAAAATAAAGAAACAGCCAAGTGTATACCGGACTCCTAAACCTAATTACATCTCGTTCAGTCCAATTTCCGGCTGAAGTTTGCATGGTCAGGCCTCTTTTCCATTACACGGTTTCTCGCCGTGAAAATCTACGGTTAATTCGCCGCGTGTAGGCACGGTCGTCAGTGTGGTATGGATCACTATATGAGCTTGTCGACATGCACGGTGGCGCCAAGGCACGGCGCCGCGGCCGCGTGCGCCGTGACTGCCCCTCGGCGCGCCGCGTCTACGCACGGCGTGATTTTCACCAGTGTTGTATGGCAGTCTATCGGGGTGTGTCGACGGTGCCGGACGTACGCACGGATTCGTGACTTTATTATAAAATGAACATAAATCAAGAATTATTAATTACGTTGATTCAAGAAAGGATTCAACTTGTCTTCATCTTCTCTCAATTGATTCTTGACAAGTGTATGAAACGCGCCATATTCCTCCCTTTTTTCTAAAATCGGATGTATCCAAAACCTTACTTCCCTTTTTTCTATTTTCTTTTTCCTATATATGTAATAAGCAACTATAATCTTTTTTTTCGTAAGAAAATTCATGACGCAGCACGTCCTACACAGCCCGAGTAAAAAGCGCTACTAGCCAGTACTTACCAATGTCTCGCGCGGTGATTTTGCCGTATCATGTACAAGCTAGCACGTTTTTTCAACCGTACCGCTTACACACCGTACGTTTGAACAACCATGTAATGGAAAAGAGGCCTCATGCATTATATTTTTACGTTTATCATTACCTTGTTTTAGAAGTAAAAAAAAAACGTATTCTACAAAATACATAAACCCCCGACCAAAAACAGCAAGCAAACTGAGCGTATAGTCTAATTAAAAAGTCAAAGTCAAAAGTATCTTTATTCAACTAGGCTACATTAAGTAACACTTCAATCGTCACGGTATTACAAAACATTTACCACCGGTTCGGAAGGCAGTTTCTACAGAGAACTGGCAAGAAACTCCAATAACTGCTTACATGAGACTTGGAATCCCCGTGGAAACCCGGGCGGGGCGTATAATTTATTCGAATTACTTATTGTACAATCAAATACACCTTTGTATAGACAATAACTACTATTTTTGTTTATTATTGCATTAAGAACCATCCTCTAAAGGTGGGTTTACACCAAACGAGCGAATGCTCATTCTATCCCCACCACGTCAAATTCTTTTAGTGTAAACAGGCATAGAGAAGTCTCTCGTTGTTCTTAGGGTGGATTTACACCAAACGAGCGAATGCTCATTCTATCCCCACTACCTCAAATTCTTCTAGTGTCTAGGCATAGAGCATTCTCTTGTTGTTCTTAGTGCGATCGCAAATTTTATAGAATATTTTAAGAATGCTCGCTCGCTCGATGTAAACGGCGCAAGAGCGCGTAAACAGTTGCTTAGAACATTCTTGCGTGTTCGGACGCGCTCGCTCCACTGGGCGGTCTCATTAAAGTGTTCTTGATGATCTAGCTCTTGTTTACACCAAATGATTAAGAAAGAACATTCTTGTTCTAGTTCTAGTTCGTTGTTCGTTTGATGTAAATAGATAAGCGTTAGTTTACACTAGATATTAACGAAAGAATGCTCTAGTTCTAGCTCTAGATCTATGTTCTTTTAGTCTAAATCCACCTTAATAATCATATCAGTATTCTAAAGAAAGTAAATATACTCAAATATACTCGTGCACGAAAGCACGCCGAAGACAGCGTTATATATGAAAAACTGCCATGCCATGTCTATAAAGATATATAATAAACTGCCGGAACATTTGAAAAGTATAGCAATAAAAAAATTTTAAACAGAGCTTTACGTGTGGTTGTCTCAAAAAAACTATTATTCGGTTAATGAATACTTACATTGACAGCTAATTTTAATAATAAAATTTGACATTACATATTTATTGACATAACATTTAACATAATAGTATTTTATTGACATAACTTTTTATAATGTATAATTGAAATAATGTAATTTAATATTAAATAATAATGTTTTATCTAATTATGATTATGTGGAGCTTGTTGCTAAAAAAAAAAGAATTATGTAAATCGGTTCAGCTATTATCGAGTTATGCGCTTACCAACGCATTTTACGATTCATTTTATATATTAGATTCAAGTAATTAAAACGTTTTTTATGTCTATTACCCATTGTTTTAGCATTATTAGCATTTAAAGAATTGTAGGGAGAGAAATTAGAATAGACAAGACAGTAAATAATGTATATTTAATTAAACATTTAAATAATAAAAAAGCATCTATTGCATTTTTACGCGGTTACAAGAAAATAGTTTTTAAAAGAAAATCTTATTATCAATGTATGGTATGGTATGTACGGGCTAATTTCCGCAACTCCACGTCAAGGCGCGGTTTTCGCGTATGGATTATCACTGTTATATTATTTAACTAGCTGTGCCCGCGACTTCGGCCCGCGTAGAAAAGTGACTTTGGGCAGCATGTTTTAAAATGCCTAACCCACGCCAACAAATGCTCGGCAAGTTCAACGTGATTCTTTAAATTGCCATAACTTTTTTATTTATCAACCGATTGACATGAATCAAACACTTAATGTTAAGTGAAGTTTACCACAAAATATCATTGAAAACCCCATCTAGATAGGATAAGCCGTTTCTGAGATTAGCGTGCACAAACAAACAGACAAACCGACAAACAGACAAAAATTCCAAAAATCATTGTTTTGGGTTCTATTTCGTTAATAAAGGTCTCCTATAATATTTTTTCTCATGTATCTTCCATGTACAGACAGCGACTCGTTACGATTTTTATTATATGTATAGATATGATAGGTCAAACGAGATGATTTACCTAAATACGATATTATAGTACGCAAAGTGAAGCCACTTCAACCTAGATAATATTGTCTTAACTACAAAAACGTCGCCGCAGTGCAGCGCATCGAAATTCATACTTTTAATGTAGATTTAAAATTTTCCACGTTAATAGAGTAGATTTTTTATACCGGCAACATTACCGGTGTGCTTGTGTGCGTGTCATCGAGTATAAGAACGTGCTGTTTACACTTACTTAAATACAGTTTTGGCTTCACTTACAGCGGACCGATTATTTAACGACGTCTATAATTAATAAATGATATAATAAAGAAGCGGAAAAAATTCAATAAAATTAACTTAAAGATCAAGCTTAATATTTTGGTATCCAAAACCATTAAATTTAGTTCTATCAACAAGTTAAAATAACAATATTTATATTTAAATAATATAAAAATGAATTCTTGTTCGTTAGTGCGATTTAAACTCTGGAACGGCTGAAGGGATTCATTTTATCTTAGTCTTGAAATATTCGTGGAAGTCTAGGGAAGGTTTAAAATGTGAGAAATTTTCGAATAATTGCCGGGAAAACTATAAAAACCGTCCTTTTCTATTTCCCATACAGACGTTCAAACGTCAATTATAGATCTTATTACAGATCTTATGTCACTTTATATAAAAGAGTTCTTATAACGACGAAATACCCTTAATATATCCGTGCAAAGCCGGGGCGGGCTGCTATTATTTAAATAAAAATGCTTACCTTAGGCAAATCCTTCTGTTTCTGCAAATGCAATCCTCCCAAATACAAGACATTCGGCGGCACTGGTCTATTAGCGTCCCACACTGAATGCACATTGAAAAACACCATAGCAATATTCTGCCTTAACTCCGCAAAAGTTGGAAAATCACCTCCCAAATATTTCCAAACTAACTTCTGTTCCGGCTCTTCAGTATCAAAAAACATCTTTACTATCGCTTCATGACGATACGCCTCCTTAACCTTTTCAACCATAGTTAGATCCCCGAAATTCTCCCGCGTAGCTAAAGGATACAAAAGCGGGTGAATTGGCCCTCCAACCATTTCGAAAGTCCCGAACACCGGCCCGAACGAACTTATCTGAATCAACGGCGCTCGAAATATATGTGAGAATATCAAATTTAGACGAACGCACGCCTCGGAAAGAATTAAATCGAATTTCTGATCGCTCTTAATGAAATCCTTTAATTCGTGAGAAAATAGTCTATCGTATATCGCGTAAATAGCTTTAAAAGCCGCTCCTTGTTGTGTATAAATGTCGTCGGCATCTTTCAAATCTTCTTTTAAACATTGCACTCTAGCTGCTTCGATCCCTTCATGTATATAGATCTCTTTAAAGTTCTTCGGAGCTGTTGCGTTCAAATACTTAGGGTAGGATGAAATAATTGTCAATTCGTGTCCTCTATTAGATAGTTCATCTGTTAAAGCGCGAAAAACCAGTTGGTGGCTGAACACAGGTGCGGGAAATATTCCTAAAATTCTCGCCGTTTCGCTGACTGAAGGCAGAAGTAGTAGAAGCAAGAACGCGGCCATCTTGTCGGCGTCCGACGCGCGACTGACCTTACTGACGAGTTTATAAATAAATATACGTGATAAAAATACGAGATGTTTCATTATCATAATCATGTCATTAAAGTCCAATCACTGCATTGTACACAATTCAATACGCGTCTTTCTGTACGTCCGTTTAGCTTGAAAACTATTGCTTGGATTTTTATATAGTTTTGATCAATTTATCATAGACGTATCATATTTAGATAATAGATGTATAACACATAGACTGTAGTCCCTTAGGTAAATAATCAGTCCGCTGTAAGTAAATCCAAAAAAGCACGTTCTTATACACGATGACACGCACACAAGCCTACCGATAATGTTGCCGCTATTAAAACTGTAATCTATAATTGTGATAATTGAGAATTCTAAATCTATTAAAAATATACGAATTTTGATGCGATGTATAGTACGCGTTACGAATCTTTAGCGCTGAACGAAACCTGCGCAGAAGTCAAAAATAAGGTATCGAGGTAACGGCGCGGCGCGCGGGGCGCGTGATCGTCGGGTGCGCGAGCGTTGATTGGTTATCCCAGTCGTGTTGTCTTTCTCGCACCAATACGTCAATTACGTGCGCGATTCTACCGATGCGCAGCTATTCTCGTCCAGCGCTAAACATAAATGACGCGAACTATACTTTGGTGACGATCTATGTAAGTAGACAAAATAGTCTTCCTTGAACTGGCAATCTTGGCTTCACTTTGGGTGGTCATATTGAGGTTAATTTAAGATAGATTAATTTTTTTGAATGATTTTGGTATATAATAATACATTGGGCGACGCGGAAGTCATCCAAAAATAATGCCTTATTAAAAATATTATTTTAAAACAAACACCGAACGTACATCTAGTGTTGATAGATAATCCTATCCTACTAATATAATAAATGTGAAAGTTTTTGAGAATGATGTATGTATGTTTGTTATTCTGACACGCAAAAACGGCTGGACCGATTTAGTTTAAATTTAGTATCTAGATAGGATTAACACAGGACACTTTATATCCCGGTATTGCCCCGGGAACACAATTGGTCGGTCTGACATTTACACTACATTTAGGTAAATTAACTCTTTAAGGTTAAACCTACTTTGACCTTTCATAGTTCTTATTAACCTATTTCAAATAAAGAAGGAGGTTTCTCAATTCGAACTTTCATACGCTTTTTACTTTATGTTTGTTCGGACATAACTTCGCCGTCTTGACCGATTTTGATGATACTTTTACTTTCTTATACTTATACAGCTAGTCTAATAGGGGACGATTTTTCTACGAACGTGAAACACAAAACGCCAGGGCAAACCACTAGTGCAATACTTTATTATTATTTACATTGTAACCAAATGAATTGTTTGATAATCACTATCTTATATCACCTTCAAATAGTGTCCTTATCTTTAAGTAGACTCCTATGTTTGAGAAGAACTTAAAATTATTTGAGTGATGAAGCAATTAATTATTAGCTACCTAACGTTGCTATATGCATAAGAATGAAATATAAAACTTTATTAAATTTCATGATTACGTGTTTTATATTAAACCGATTTGAAAAAAGGAGGGCATCATTTTATAATTCAGAAGTAACGCTATTTTTAATTAATCAATTTTAATCTTAAACCAACCAATTTATGTCTGCTTAGGAACCATAAACTTATTTAAAGTTAGTTCATTTAGTTATTGTTTCTAAGTAGTTGGCCAGTAGCGGTCATACCTTAAAACTGATTTAAATGGTTTTAGGAAACAAACTGTTGAAAAAGCACTTTTGTATTAAGATTTTAATTGTTTTTCTAATCTATCTATACTAGATATATACAGGGTTACTGGGTAAGTCCACCTAGATCCTTTACTAGGTTATAGTTTTCATTATTTCTGACTAATTTGACTATGAAATACTATATCCCAAACTTAACCGTTATCAAGTTATTGGACTTTTAATAAAAATGATTTTTTGTCTACTGTCGCACTTTTTTAGGCCCTAATTTTTGCTTCTTTTGCTGTACTTGCATACTAGATAAGTGGCTTTATTATTTTCATTATTAATTTTAGCGCAATCAAACCGACAGGCTCGCAGAATATGGTCGAAAGTAAAAAAAATAAGAATAAATTCTACGTCATTATTTTTTTCTTTACTTAATATTTAAAAAATAATGTATGTGGCTTATCCTGAAGATACTCTTAAAAATATCTACGGTTATTCAGCTATCCAATGAGGTATAACAAGCAAGGATTTTATTAGAATTCTAAGAGAAAAATAAATTAGAAAGCTCGCAAATAGTACTAAAAATTACGGTGCTTATGTGTAAATTAATCACTTGAGGTTAGAAAACACAATAAAACAATTCAAAAAACATTCAACATGTGATTGCAGCATGATGGTTGCCCTGCTCATCACAGGGCAAGTGTTAGAGAATGGCTGGATCGGAAAGGATCGGAAGAGGTGGTCCCATACTGGCTGATAACGCCCCCTTGGGCGCGTTTGAAAAAGGAGGATGTTAAGGGGCCCCAAAAAAGGGGGGAGATTAATTGTAATTTCAGAACAGACTAATATAACCATTTTTTTTTAATAATAAATATTAATAATAATAAATATTTCAGGATATTTATACACAGCGCCATCTAATTCCAAGCTAAGCCGAAGCTTGTGTTATGGCAACTAGATAACGGAATAAATTACATATACATACTTTTCTTTCGTAAATACATACATACAATACATAGCAACACCCCGACCCCAGAAAAATACAAATGTAAACTACAAATATATTTTTCCGGTGCGGCAATCGAACCCACGACCCTTCGCGCAGAAAGCAGTTGTGCTACCACTGCGCCAAGCGGTCTTCAAATTTAATTAGGAATTAAATAATTAGACTCACTATTGTCTTAAAATTTATTTTGTACACATTATTATTAACACATTATTCAAAACTCAAACATTCTTAGTCATTTGTTATTTTAAAATCAGTATCAGTGTCGCGTTTATATTTTCTTCTATTTAAGCACTTTATTATATTATTAGCTATGTATTATCTATTTTAAAATAACTCTTTCTTATCGCCTACTACCGGTTGCCTGGAAGATATCGCTTCGTAGCGTTAAGGCCGCCAATTAGCTATTCTATTCCTTGTATGTGTACTTCTTTGTTTGTGTCAATAAAGTGTTTTTTTTTTATTTTATTTTATTTATTAAACAATTCCTAAAGCAGATTTTTTCAAATCTATTTGAAGTTTAAAGACCTACGCGCCCCATACACCTCTCGCGTGCTGCTTGTATAGTGTGTTTGATTTAAAGTACATTACTGTATGTTTAATTTTATTGTAAATAAATAAATAAATATTTCAGGACATTTATACACAGCACCATCTAGTTCCAAGCTAAGCAGAAGCTTGTGGCATAGCAACGAGAAAACGGAATAAATTACATATACATACTTTTCTTTTGTAAATACATACGTTACTACATTCGATACATAGCAATACCCGGGCCCCAGAAAAATTGTATCATGGCTTGATAAATATAAATAAATAAATAAAGCTATTTAAGGCAGTTATGCACTACAGTATTATAGTAAACTTACCTTGAAAAAGAATTATTGTAAATATTTTAAATAATTTTAATTAAATTGAAAACAATTTTATACTTAATTTTTTATATCTCCAGAATCATCGTTTGAATGCAATTCAAATTAACAGAAGTAAGTCTTACATACACTTCTACACTCCGTTCTAGTATTTCAATTACAGAGCATAATGCGACATTTCAATCAATGTCAAATTAAAGAAAAACATTTGTTAACTGTTTGTCACTGAGGGTTTTGGCGGGAATCTTGCGGCGTCTATGTGTAGTCTCGATTGAATAATCCTTTTTTGGTGCATAAAGTGATTTAATATTTGATTGTGATAGTGATTCATGCAGTAAATTAGCTAATAAGTGTCCAGCAAAATGAAGAATTTATTCGGGAGTGCATAGTAGCACCGTTCCGATTGCTCCAAGATTCGTCTAGGTTCTTCGTAAAGCTCACTATCACTTTACGAAGGGCAGAACGAAACGATTGACTGACTACTAAAGACGACTTGATGACGATTTTACTTGACTTTGGCAAAAAGCTAAACGCTAATGCCATAATATATATAAGAAAGAAAGAAAGAACTGTTGTCACTGCACATGAAATTGCACGCATCGAGCGAAAGCACTACTTAGTACTTGAGAGTGCTCGATATATGAATGACGAAATATGTAGTTAAAACATTCAACGTTAAGCATTATTCTATAATGCTATAATTGAATAACTAGGTGTAATTAAATAAATACTATAAAACATGTATGCTTATATCTATTAGTCCGGTCAATTTAGACCAAAAAATTAGGGTGAAGTTACATAAAGTTCCAACAAGCTGAATTTCAGTGAAGTTGTTCAAAACAAATTTAAGTCGTTATATCTCAGAAACGGTGGCTCGTAAGGAAAAAAGTATTGATACATTTTTCATAGATAAACTTATGATCTACAATTCTGTCTAAGGTACTTTTATGATAAAACCTACCGTTTTGCTGAAAATCGCGAAAATAATTTTTTTTGAACTTTGACCTTGAATAAAAAATTTTCCTTACAGGGGAATGATGGGGAACTTCTAGACATTGTTTATAATTATGTTCTGAACAATTTCACAGAAATTCAGCTTGTTGGGACTTTATGTAACTTCAAATGTCTAAATTGACCAGACTATATGTCGCAGGCGGATTGTATAATCCGCTATATTACATTACGGCTAGCCGTTTTCTAAAACAGGGCCGTTTTGCAAAGCGGCGGTTCAACGATTAGCCATATTGAATGCGGATAAGTAAAAAGCCGCCTAAATGTATTCGTCGCCATATGTTAGTTTTTTAATATATTAGGTTAGGTTAGGTTAGTTATTTATCATTATAAAAAAACTTATTTACTCATCTTCAATAAAAATGAAGCTGAGTATTTAAGTTCTTTTTATAATGATACAAAAACTACGCAAGACAATACGGCTAAACGTTGAACCGCCGCATTACAAAACGGCCCTGTTTTTCAAAACAGCTAGCCGTAATGTAATACAGCGGATTGTACAACCTGCCTGCGACATCTATAAAACAAAGATTTTTTCATCAGATGAATGAATAATGATGATGAATAATGAATCAAGAGGTAGGTTTGGTTTATGCATATGATTAATCTGTGCTCATTAATAAAACAATAAAATAAATTAAATAATCTCTTTAGTTCTTCTTTTTCTTACTAACAACTTCTTTTTTCGTTACCGCTTTATAAACTTTTTTTATAACTAAATATATGATATAAAGAATGGTTAAAATTAGTAAGACTATGTCTAGCATCCAATTTTGGTACCAGGTGTAGAGGTTGGATGGTGAACGAAGGTGGTAGGCTCCTGAAAGTAGAATATGTTTCATTAGAATATCGCTCTCTTTTTAACCGACCAAGTAAAACAATAAGTGTTTGTTTGGTTAAATCGATATTGTATAGATTGTTGTAGCATTTACTTGGTACCGACTTCAAAATTATGAAATAAAAAAATTACTATTAAATCATTTCGATATACTAAATGAAAATGCGTATTACTTTGTGGGAAGCAAATTTGTTTTTTGCTTTTTAGTTTGAAGTCGGTTTATTTTTTGTATGTTTTTGTTTTCACTATGCTTAAATCTTAAAAACTATGCAACCGCTTTTTTAATAGATATAGTCATTACATAGTATAAAACAAAGTCGCTATCGCTGTCTGTCTGTCCTTATGTACGCTTAGATCTTTAAAACTACGCAACGGATTTTGATGCAGTTTTTGATGAAGGTGTATATGTATAACACATGCATAATATAGTAGAGAAAGACTGATAAATTTATAGGTTTCTAATGTGATGTCGCAAATAAGAAAGTTTTTTTGCGCTTATATTGCAAACGCTTGCAACCCCTGCCCTACGAGTTAGACCAAAATATTGTAGTACAGAATTGTGCGAAGCAGGGGCGGGTCGCTAGTTAGATATATTCTTTATCTTATCGCTAACTGAGCAGGTGGTTCATTCGTTCACATTCTTCTGAACCAAAGGGAGTATCCTCGACCAATCGAACCATTAACTTGCCGTTAGCCTAATGAGAGATGTTATTTGTTGGTTTATCCTTCCTTCACGCCGTAGCTAAGCAATCAATCTGATTTCTGGCATACAGTTAGTTGAAAAGATGGAGATTAACAAAGGCTATTTTTAACTAGAAAAAAGGGTTATAAGTCGGAAGAAGAATGAAAGTCCACGCGGATGGAGTCGCAGGCAACAGCTAGTCTTAATATATATAAATCTCGTGTCACAATGTTTGTCCTCAATGGACTCCCAAACCACTAACCCGATTATAATAAAATTCACACACCATGTGCAGTTCGATCCAACTTGAGAGATAGGATAGCTTGCATCCCGGTATTGCCCCGGGAACCGGATTAGATCAATTTTATTTTATTTCCTTACCTTTGCTCTCGATAGCTAATTCGATATAATGTGGGATAAGACGCGCAGGGGAGGTAGGTCGGCTGCGAAACAGCCTCGACACGAATTTGACTTTATTGTAGTATCTGGAAAAAAACATTACAATTACCTTCTTGACTTATTTAACGTTTCGTTAAAATTTTATTTAGAGTTAAGAGAGAGAATTAACATTTCCGTCTTAAATTTATTTACGTTTCATTAAATATTTCAATCAACAAACTTACGCATAATTTCATGCATTTTGAGTACAGCATGATCAACAGACTAACTTATCATTTGCAAGCATGTCAAGCAAGGTATCTTTCAGTTTAGGTGCCATGTCATTTACAATACATCTACTGATCAACTGATCAATAGACCCACTTGTCATTTGCATGCGTACGTCCAGCTCGTCTGACGTCTCCCCTCTTTGTATTATAAAAAAAGCATTTCAAGCAAGGTACTTTTCAAGTTTTGAGCTCAGGTGCCATGTTAGTCACAATACATCAACAGATCAACTGATCAACAAACTTACTTATCATTTGTAAGCATTTCGTGTAAGGCATCTTTGAGCCTAGGCGCCATGTCAGTCCCGAAGGGCACCTGCAGCGCGTAGCCGGCGACCACGCTGCGGTGCGCGTTGGCGGGCTGGTCGCCGAACACTGGCACCGCCAGCAGTGGCACCCCGTATTGCAGTGCCTCCAGCATGCTCAGTAGACCTCCATGAGTTATGAACACCTTCACGTTAGGGTGCGCTAGGAAGAATAGAAAACCATTACAAGATTGCGCGAGGAGTTGAAACTTTTAATAATTTCACGCTTTCACGGCCAAACCGCTAAACCGATTGTAATGAAATTTGGTACACAGATGGTCTAGAGCCTGAGATAAGCGATAGGCAACTTTTTAACTGGAAAAAAGGGTTATAAAGGGGAAAGGGTGGGGTCAAAGTTTATATGAAACTCCACGCGGACGGAGTCGCGGGCAACAGCCAGTAAGCTATAATTTTACATTATCGGGCTTACCCAGAATACTGGACTGCGGCATCCAGGGCCTGACGTGAACGTTCTTTGGAAGACCATGAATCTCCTCCTCGAACTTCCATAAGACAGTCTGTTTCATCCCGCCGAAGATATTGATCAGATCTCTTCGGGTTCCTTCATCAATCTGAGCTGACTTCACCACGGATCCCATGCTGAAGTAGACTACTCCTTGAGGTGATGAGTCTAGGATGTCTTGGAGATCCTGCAAGGGTTTTTTTTTAATTTTTTAATCACTCTATCTGATAAAAAGAACGGCATGAAAATCGGTCGGTTTCTTTATATATATATTTATAGAAAAAGTGATTAAAGTGAAAGGTTTATATGTATAATATATGCATATTATGATATCCGGGCTAGGCCCTTGTATATACTTATATTATAACGAAGTAAAGTTTGTGTGTTAAATTGTAAGGGATAATATCGGGATCTACTGAACCGATTTTAAAAATTCTTTCGCCAATAAAAAAAAAAAATATATAAAAAAAAAATAAAAAAGCCTTTTATTTCCAGAATTAAACACTAGATTACTATATCCTAATTACTATACACTTCACTACTTATACATTGATTACCTATCTTAGTTTTTGTCTTTTAAATTTAATATTTACTGAGAAATTACTAGCTAAATTAACAAAAGAAGAGTAGACTATTCTTTACAAAATAATTTAAATGTTATCTAATATATTATAGAGGAATTGCTATCTTAAAAGTATCATTAATAAAAATATTTTTTAACTGTAACAAGGGTTTAGTAGATTTAGTAGGTAAGTCAACATTGCTGAACTGGAACCCCTCTCAGGTAAAGGCCTCCTCCAAAGCTTTCCACTTGTCTCTGTCTTGTGCTACTTGCTGCCATTTTGGACCAGCGACTTTTTTAATATCGTCCTCCCATCTAGTAAGAGGTCTGCCTCTATATCGTGTGCCTGATGGGCCTTTCCATAACGTTACTATTTTAGTCCATCTGCGGTCATTAATATGTGCTATATGACCGGCCCATTTCCACTTTAATTTTTTGCTGTAGTTGAGAGCATCTATTGCTTTTTTTTTGGATCTTATTTTGGTGTGATTGATTTTTTGGATTTTCTTTATATTTAGCATACTACGTTCCATTGCTCGCTGGCATGTGTTTATTTTATTCTTAATTTTGTTGGTGAACTTCCATGTTTGGCATGCATATGTCATACAAGGAATAAGACATGAGTCCATGACTTTTTTCTTTAGTTTGGTGGGCATGTCGCTTTTAAATATTTCCTTGTAACTCCAATACTTTTTCCAGGTTTGATTCACTCTTCTCTCCACTTCTAATTCGTTGCTATCTTTGTTAAAACTTGTTTGTTTACCCAAATATATATAGTGATCTACATAATCTAGTGGGATATTATTTATTTTTATATTAGTTTTTGTGAAGTTGGTCATGAGTTTGGTTTTTGTGATATTCATTTCTAATCCGACTTGACTACTTGCTATCTGTAGAGTGTCTAGCATATATTGCAGTTGTAGACTCGATTCCGATAGTAAAACTAAGTCGTCTGCGAATCGTAAGTGGCTTAGGTATTGACCCTGAACATTTAAACCACAACGTTTCCAGTCTAGTTTGCTTATGATAGATTCTAATATTGCAATAAAAATCTTAGGGGATAACGGATCTCCTTGCCTTACTCCTCTCGTGACTTGGAAAAAGGACCAGTGGTTTCCAGTTTCACTCTACTTTTGCAGTTGTTATACAGATGTTTCAGAACTATTATGTACTCCTGGTTTACCTTTTGAGCTACTAGTGTGTTCCATATACTGCTGTGTAAGATAGAGTCAAAAGCTTTTTGGTAATCAATAAATGAGATGTACAGCGGTCTCCGTTGTTCTTGGTATTTTTCAATAATTAGATCTAATGTGTGTATGTGGTCTATAGTTGAAAAGTTTTTTCTAAACCCTGCTTGTTCAACCGGTACTATATATAATATTATAATACATTATCTGACGCCCAAGCTAAGACATACGTTGATAATTACCATTAGTTTATTACCTATTACTTCAATAAAGCAGTATCGAAACTGGTTTAGCGAGTAACTGGCAAAGGCCTACACATTAACATAATTTATTAAAACTCTATCTATACTTAATTGTGTTTTAAAGATTTATTTGAAAACTATTTATTTAATGTCAAGGCAAATTATGTTTAAAGTATGTCAATATGCCTTGAAGCTTTCGGTTTGATAAATGAATGATTTTTTTATAGCGGTATATTATTACGTGAATTTAATAAACCGATAAGTGAGAGCTGGACTTATCCACCGAGGGTTCCGTATATAAGATCATTATACATTGTTTTATATAGGTAATTTGAAATCCTTTAATTCCCCTTTGTCAAAAATCATTTTTTTCGTCCCTGTCGGTCTTAAGTCGGCAACGCAGTCGTAAAGCTTTACGGCAATTCAGAGCCTAAGGTCCGAGCCCCACACTGGAATATATATACATATGTATGGGACTGGGTGTAGCTATGTATTGTATGTATGTATTTACAAAAGAAAAGTTAAGAGTTATTTTTTCAATGGTCTAGGAACCGTAACACAAGCTCTGCTTATCGTGGGTCTAGATAGCTCCGTGTATAAGTGTCCTGAAGTCATGTCTCACACAAAATACATACATGTGCATTTAAGCACTTAATGTTTATATTTCTTTGTGTTTTATTGTACATGTAATGAAGAATAAATAAATAAATAAATAAAGTACAGATTTGTGGCGTTACATTTTAATTGAGAATAAATTAAACGCATCTTAATCAAGATGTATTAACTTCTATTGTAATTGCAGCATA
>JADANM010006871.1:1558913-1570185 GCA_026213755.1 Eurema hecabe | reverse complement strand
TTGCGCAAGCATAAATACAAGCATAGGACGGTCAAGGAATTTAAATGTAAATTCTGCAAGAAGGCTTTTAAGAGGAAATCGAACCTGGAATTGCATGAGAGGATCCATACGGGAGATAGGAGGAAGGTTTGCAAGGTTTGCGGGCAGAAGTTCGTGCAGAAAGCGAGTTTGAACTACCATATGATGAAGTATCATCCATCTGAGGTGTTTTGAAGGGTGAAGGTTGGCGTTGGAGGTTGGACTTATAGGGAATGTGTTGTAGGCCTATACAGTGTGTTAAGAAGCTAGTGTCCGATTCTTAAAGTTAATATATACTGGCAGTAGGTACTTGTTATGCTTTTGGTTAGAATGAATAACATAATTGTTTTTTTTTTTAATTAAATATAATAAATTAGCAACATTAAGATGGCCACACCACCTCGCTTATTGAGTACTACGTCCTTGAGATAGCAAACATGTTGCCAGCATCGTGAGAATTTCCACAAATTTGGATCAATTTTGCACTTAAAACATAATCTTCAAAATATTCAATTTATAATACTGTTAATTTTACACATGGATATTTTATTTTATTCCGTTCAAAAATGTTTTTTTAAGAAGAGCATGTGAACGCGAGACCCCATCTAGTTCCAAGCTAAGCCGAAGCTTGTGTTATGGCAACTAGATAACAGAATAAATTACATACACATACTTTTCTTTTGTAAATACATACATACAATACATAGCAACACCCAGACCCCAGAAAAATACAAATGTAAATTACAAATATATTTTTCCGATGTGGGAATCGAACCCACGACCCTTCGCGCAGAAAGCAGTTATACTACCACTGCGCCAAGCGGTCGTCATATATTTCATAGTTAAGGCAATTTTCAAAGGAAACGCTTTCATTCGACCGTTTTCACTGTCTGTAAAAGCATTTTTAAGTTTTACATAGCCTATGACACTAAGCAATAATGTGGCTTTCTATTGGTGAAAATTTTTTAAAATCGGTCCAGGAGATAATGAGATTACCCCTTACTCTAACAAACATGTAGTATTCCCTGATTATAATATTTGGCTCGCCTACGTACCACCACGTGCTAGTGCTACCGAAACGACGGTCTGATAGAGACTGACTCCCCACTACCGGCCTACACTTATATAAGACAATACGCCCGAGACAAATAACACTCTACCCACATATACTACAAAACACATAAACTTTACTTCTTTATAATATTCGTAAAGATCCAAATTAGATTTTTTAATTACTTTTAACTGTAACATCTTTCGTTGGTTTAGTTCTAGATTAATTTTATATAAATTTGTTTGATATCCATATTGTAGGGCTTATTCAAAGACGGCCATCTTAAGTGCTAAGCCATATTCGATGATATTTGTTTTGCTTCGAAGTTTTAGGTGCAAGGTTCGACTTAATTAACAGAAAATACATACATACATACAGTGCAAATAAAATAAAATAATAGCAAAACAAAAATAAACCGACTTTTAACTAATAGTCCAATAAAATAGAGCTTTAAATACGAATTGAAGATAAATTTTTGATATAATGTACTTTGAAAGATCCGTAAACTAATAGTCAGTCTTATAAATTCTTTAAAATATACATATGTGATGTGATAATACATTTACCATCAATATTATATGTATAATTATTTGGCTAATATCAAAATTAACCGATATATGGTGGCTAGATGTTAACGTTTATCAATTTATGATTTGTTTAAGTTATCATTATCATCCGTTGGCTTCTTATAATTTGAAGCTATTAATATCAATATATCATCAATCAATACATATAATAAAATCGTAACGAGTCGCTGTCTGTACATGGAAGATATATGAGAAAAAATATTATAGGAGACCTTTATTAATGACATAGAACCCAAAACAATGATTTTTGGAATTTTTGTCTGTTATAAATATAATAAAGTTAACAATGAATCACTTCGAAACCCTTTTCTAACTTAACGCATGGTCAGATAGGCCTTAGCGAAATACTTTGATGAAAATAATGTTATTCATTGACAATTTTAAGTATACTTATACGTTTGCACCAATTTTAAATAGATTCCTAATGGGTATAAACCACAAGATAAAAATACTTTCAATTCAAACATAGATTAATAAGAATACGACAATGAAAGAAAAATCGATTAGAAAATCCAATATCAAATCGTATTACACCATAGTCCCAATTGTCGCCTTCCAAGAAGAACCGGCCAGAAACTAGGGACTGTATTCACAAAATTCCTAACTCTAAAGAAGAAACCTGATGTGCTAGAAGAGTGTGAAGAAGTAAAAGATGTTTTTGTTCTAGGCCAGAAGGTGAAGCCAAAGTACTTCCTCGGCCCAGAAGATTATACCAAGAAGAATGACCTCTGGTGCTGTACGCGTTGCGACAAACAGTACGACAAACCGAGCTCGCTTAGAGTCCACGTCAAAAGTTTTCACCTAAAGCTACCCAGATACATTTGCGAAATATGCGACAAAACCTTCATGACCCTATCCCCGTTTACAAGACACAAGCTCCAGGAACATAACATCGATGATAGGTTCGACTGTTCCGCATGTCAGGCGAAGTTCAACACCAAAGTTCAATTAAGAAGACACACGAACACCTTCCATATGTTGGGGATGAAACATAAGTGCGACTCCTGTGATTATGAGTCTTTTAGCTTCGAGAGTTTGTACAAGCATAAGTACAAGCATAGGACGGTTAAGGATTTCCTTTGTAGGTTCTGCAAGAAGGCTTTTTTGAGGAAGACTACCTTGGACTTGCATGAAAGGATACATACGGGAGATAGAAGGAAAGTTTGCCAAGTTTGTGGACAGGCTTTCGTTCAGAAAGCGAGTTTGAACTACCATATGACAAAGTATCATCCAGCTGTGGCGTTTTGAAAGGTTTTGGAGTTGGAGATTGGATTTATAGGGAATGTGGTGTAGGCCTATACAGTGTGTTAAGAAGCTAGTGTCCGATTTTTAAAGCAGTTAATATATACTGGCAGTAGGTCCTTGTTTTGCTATTGGTAAGAATAAATAACATATTTGATTTTTTTATCAAACCAAATAAAATTGCAACACTGACCTGGTCATTACCTGGTATGAACATGTTGGCACCATTTCAGAATTTCCTCAAATTTGTAGCTATTTCGCCCTTCGAGCATAATCTTTGAAGTTTTAGTACACTGTTATTTATATATGTTACATCGCAGGGTGCGAATTACTTGGTGGGGGTAACATAATCTATCGCAGCGCTCATGGTGGTCAGAAGTAGAAATAATGTGGGTTCTGTCATCATATGTATCTGTCAATGGCAAAGCGATTTTACTTTTAATATCATTAATTAATCGCATTAGTCCGCCAACAGAAATGAGTCACAGTAGTAGTTGTGTTGTAAACTGCTGGAATACTGACAGAAAGAGATTTAATATTGTGAAAACCACTCACAAATCCGGTCGTCAAAACGATACTCATTTCGATCTGAAAACGATATTTATTCTGTTACTAGAAATACAAGAACATTTAAATATATTTACTGTTATACAGGGTGTCTGGCGGCAGATTTATATTTTAAAAAACGAATATCTCAATAAGTTATAAACAGTGCGGGGGGAAGGGGGTGTCATTAGAATCACCGATCGTGCGGATTTCTTAGTCACGATGTCGCAGTGGTCGGGTGAGCATCGCGCGTTCGCTATTGAAGCATTTTTCAAGAGTAACGATTCTTACGTACTCGCTCGCCGACAGTTTTGTTCAAATTTCAATATTCGACGGTTAGGCGATGGGCCGAGTGTGAATTTAATTCGTTCGTGGGTGAAGAGGTTCCGCGCAACTGCTTCAGCTATGAACACATCACGGCCAGGACCTAGTCGATCGTCGAGGACCCCCGAAAACATTCAACTGGTTGAACGCAGTTTACGTGAAAATGCACGACTTTCGATACGGAAAAGGGCAGCTTCACTGGGACTTCCAAGAGCAATTGTGCATGAAATTTTGAAAAAAGATATGAAGTTTCATCCTTTTAAAATTCAAATGATTCAAGAATTGAAAAAAAATGACTTTGCGTCACGCAAATTTTTTTGTCAAACCATGTTGGAGCGTTTTCGCACGGTGAATTCAATTTTTTGGAGAGACGAGGCTCATTTTCATTTAAACGGACACGTTAACAAGCAAAATTGCCGTTACTGGGCTCCAAGAACTCGCAATCCTCGACTGAAGCACCAAAAACCATTACATTGCCCAAGGGTAACTGTTTGGTGCGCTTTATCCACGAATGGGATAATCGGACCATTTTTCTTTGAAAATGCACGGGGCCAAGCGACGAATGTCAATGGTGAGAATTATCGCCTCATGATTTCGAATTTCTTTTTGCCGAACCTGCGAGCTCATTCATCATTCTCATCACACACGTGGTTTCAACAGGATGGTGCGACCGCACACACGGCCAGAGCTTCGATGGATTTGTTGCGTGAAAATCTCCCTCAAAAACTGATTAGTCGCTTTGGGGACATTCCGTGGCCACCGAGGTCACCCGACCTAACACCAATGGATTTTTTTTGTGGGGCTACCTCAAAGAGAGAGTTTACGCCAACAATGCGCGAACTGTTGTGGACTTAAAAGAAAATATTCGGCGAGAAATCAGCGCAATTGAACCAAGTTTACTGCAGCGTGTGGCACGGAATACGAGGCTCCGTTTCGAACAGTGTGTGCAACAGGATGGAAGACATTTGGACGACATTATCTTTAAAAAATGAAATCCGCATTTGTACTCTATCTTTTAATACTATTAGTAAAATTATATGTCAAACATATTATTTTTTATTTAAATTTGAAAACATAAATCTGCCACCAGACACCCTGTATAATGAAACTATTGAAGTAGCTTTTTCTTTTTGTTTTACTGTAAAACTACAACTATAAATGAAGTAAAAAAACTCTGACACAATTAAAATTAAACACACTTTTTGGACTTACCTCTTTTGATTTAAATGACCAAAATGATTTCAAAACCTTTCTTCCACCCAAATCGTGGTATCACAACAATTTGTTAGTCCAAAATATTTGTCATAGTTTCAATTCGATGTCTTCTCAAAAATATACGACCTAAATGTCAACGTGACTGACCCACAAAGGTTGTGGACGCTACTTGGCGCTGTAGTCGTGAACATTACCAATAGATTTACTTTGTTATGTTTTTTTTTTATAATATGAAGAGGGGAGACGAGCTGGACGCACTCCTGATGGTAAGAGTAACGCCAGCCCATAGCCAATGCAGCGCTACCCGGAACTTTGCTATAAAGCCCAACTCCAGGCAGGGGTGCACTACACCGACGCTCCCCACTTTGAGTCTTCAGATGTTAAGACTCATTAGCCCAGTAATTTCGCTGGCTACAGTGCCCTTCAGACCGGAGCACAGTGACATTTTCACATCGCTGTTCAGGCGGTAGAATGTCTGGCACTGTGGGGGTACCCACCCAGTCGGTCTCCTGCGAAAGAGACCTACCCCCGGTAGAATATAAATGTTTTCCGAAAATGTTTTTACGAAGAGAATATTCATTATGTCACGCTCGGACATGAGTTTTTTAACACCCTGTATAGGAACACTGGTAAAGGAAACCAAGCAGTTTCTTCTTTGATAAAAGTTTTTGCGTGTTATGGAATGAAGAATGGGATAAGAAACGCCTGCTTTGAATAACCAAGCTAAAGTATATGTATATCTATACTAATATATAAAGCTGAAGAGTTTGTTTGTTTGTTTAAACGCGCTAATCTCAGGAACTACTGGTTCGAATTGAAAAATTCTTTTTTTATTGAATAGACAATTTATCGAGGAAGGCTTTAGGCTAGGTACATAAAACCACGCTGCGACTAATAGGAGCGAGGATATAATGGAAAATGGGGAAAAAACGGGGAAAATTATTCATCTTTGAGGGATTCCTTTGCGTGCGCTGCGAAAACGGTTCAAGATACCAAGAAATATGAATGAAAGAATTATTCCTCTTTAAATGGTCTAAAAAAAGTCCGCGACAGTATATGTCTATCTTCTAAGATTGAGTCACTATAACATAATAATAAAAATAGATCCGACAGGGACGAAGTCGCGAGCAACAGCTAGACCGAAAATAAGTGTTTTTGCGTAACTTTTGATGGAAAGTAATAGCGATTGTGTTGCCGGCCTATACAGGCTACAAATGCACTTAAAGGACTATTTAGTAGAAACGGAAGTGATAAAAACAAACAAACAAACATTTTTCGTGACGCTCTTCAAACAGCAAGAAAAAGTATCAAAGATTTAACCACAATTTTAACAAGTAATGGTTTAAACACAATTTTACGACAGATCACAATTGAACTAGTTAGATTATGAACTCACGGTGTTTTAATTTTAGATGATTTCGTGCATTTACAAGGAATTTATAATTACATCACAAATTGTTTACATTTTTAAAAGAAAACTTATCTTTATTGTTGTTAATAGTAACTATTAATGATATTATATTAAATAGATATGTTATAAGCGCAAAATTTTGAAGACGCAAAAACATCCTAATTAGGACGTCTTACCTTTAGGTAGATTGGTTGCCGGTGCTTTTATGCGCAGCTGGAAAAATCTATCATTTATCTCTTTTGTAACGTTGTGACTTGTATGTATGTGTGCTGCCGCTGCTGTGCGGAACACTCTTTGTTGTTGATTTGTATGGGTATAACATATCTATTATATAATATCATTGGTTATTATGTACGTTTGTATATTCATTACTTTCTTTTATTACGTTTTTAAGATTGACAACTGAAATATTTTTAATAAGTAGTTATAAAAAGTAATGGTGGCCAATAGGAGATGGAAACTTACAAAATAATTTTCTTTATTAAATATTTATCTTAACGACAGTTAGAAAGAGATGTCAGGCTCTATATAGTGTTGTCTCTTTCGCACGATCTATGAACTATGCTATGGACGTTACAAACAAGTAAACGTAAAATATATCTTTCATAATATGTTTCCTAAAATATGCAATTTTCTATGAAACTATTTGTATACATAAAGGGTGAGTTTGTATAAATAATTAAGGCGATTATTATACTGTTAAAATTATATATTATATCTTATTTATATGGCTGTTTTATTTTTTGTGTTTAATATCCTTAAATTAAATGTACAGTCGCCTCAAAAAGTTCATTTTAACGATACCAATTTTTATTTGTCACGACACTTAATAAATTGTCTTATTTTTAAGGTAGGATTATAGTAAAAGTGTTCACCAACGTTTGCAGTACACTGTATTATTAAAGTACATAACTCAAGTCAAACTTACCAAAACTAATTTTTAAGTTAATAATTTCAATAAACAAGTTTATTGAACAAAGTCGATTTATTCTGTACGTCCACGTGTATGCTTAATTTTTTAAAACTGAACAACCGGTCTTCATTCGGTTTTTTTCATCTAGAGATAGATAGAGTGATTCAAGAGGTTTTATGTATATAATACTTGCTAATACGCGGGTAACACCCAGGGGCGCGGCTAGTAAAGTATAAAAGAAAATAAAAATAGAACTCTTTATTGTCGTAATACCTAAAAAATCCATAGGATACAAGACTAAATAAGTTAGGTTCGATGGTCACACACCACTAGTTTTCAATAGTAGTCGGTTTGTTTATCAAACTTTATTAAACTTAACAAATGACTACATTACAACAATATCACATCTCTACAAATTTACGAAGTACATTTCAATTTCAATTTAATTAATTAATTATAGTTTAGGTTCGCTAGTACGGTAGTACCTGTTTTAGTTAAAAAACTGTGTTACAGATACCAACTCCCAACTTAATACAATATTGTGTGTGAGTGGAGTGTGTGTGTGTATGTGTGTGTGTGTGTGTGTGTGTGTGTGTGTGTGTGTGTGTTTGTGTGTGTGAACTCATCATCTTCAAAACCGCTCTTAGTAGGATTAAAGTTGAATGATTCTTCCTTCTCCACACTTAAACCTGAAGCCTTTCTAAATACTTTTTCTGAATTAAGACCTGATTTAAAACTAAGCAAATGTTTTTGGCCATCAATTTGCTAATTAAGAGAGTTTTACGAGAGAAAATAACGTGACAACGACTTATCCATCCTGGAAATAAAGTTGTTTTATTAAACCTAAACAATAATAATAATAATAATTCCTTATTCTAAAATCCCTGCCCCTGATTTAAGGAATCCGAAAGTCTTTGCATGTGTGTTACTCTTAAAAAAGCTAACAAGAAAACTTGGCACAAAAATGAAAGAAGAGTCAACCAGCGTTTTCTGTTCTAGGCTACGAAAGACCTTTCGAAGAGAACTATACCATAACAGAGGAGAACGGCCAAATGACGTTCATTTGCAAGAGTTGTAGCAAAGCATTTAAAAAGAAGAATCTTTTCAACCAGCACTATAAATGGGTACACCTCAAAATGGGTACTAAAATGACTGGATGCCATTTTTGCGAAGAGAAAGTTAGGGCACATTTGAGGGCGCACCATATGGAAGTAAAGCATGGAATACCAGCGCCTACGTGCAATGCTTGTGGAAAGAAATTCTCCTACCCCCATCAAGTGATCCACCATCAGAAAACCTATCATATGGGGGAAAAGAACATAGTTTGCCCAATATGTAACATGAAGTTCGGGTCGAAAGTGAATTTGTACCAGCATAGAGTGAAGCATTCGACGGAGAAATTGAATAAGTGTGAATTTTGTGGGGAATGCTTTAAGTGGAGGAAGCAATGGTCTCGGCATATGAATAAGCATAAAGCTAGTCAATGATAGATTGTCTCTACCTATTTTATAAAGAGGCAAGATATCGTTGTATGTTTTGGAACAGGCTCCCAAAGTACTGGACAGATTCTTATAAAATTCTGAACAAATATAGTCAGTCATAGAGCTCATAGATGAACAGAAGTTACTTTTAATTGCAAAGAAAAGCTTGAATACGCGGAAATAGAGGTTAGAATAAAGGGTTGTATGGAAATTCGTGATAAGGCCTTGAGTTTTGCAGCTGCTGGCAAAAAAGTAATATGTACTCAATACGGGTTCTGACAAAGGGTGCCAGGTACTTACTACATGGCCTGAGGCCTAGTGTAGCAAATACTAATAATAAACACTGCTACCTTACCTTTCCTTTTCTATTCAGCTCTGTCGGGTATTCAATAAGTCTAAATCGTAAATAAATCATATATAAAGTTGACTCGTACTTTTATTTATGAAAACATTTTTCAACGTCTATTAATAATCATGTCGGTGGTCTTAATAGTGGAGTTCTTCATTTGGAAAGCAACATATTTATTTATAACTTTCTGCTTCTATTAGTCAACAATTCAAATGAACAATTTTAATATTTATTTATTTATTTATTTATCCTTTATTACATATACCAAAATCACAAATAACATAATATAACAAATAACAAGAAGTACACAGGTATATGTAAATGGCGGCCTTATCACTAGTCAGTGATTTCTGCCAGGCAACCAGAACTTACATAAACACAAAAGAAAAGAATGAGTAGGCAAAGAAGTACGATATAACTGATTAAATATATACGACATGTATACAAAAAAAAAATATAATACATATTTAAACATATACATATAACTATAATTAAAAAAATAAAAATAAATAAATACATACAAATACACATACTACAAACATACTATTTTTCGAGGCGTAATATATGTATATATGCGACATTGTTTCCTTATTTAATAGTTGGGAAAGGTACTCAGGTCAGCCTATGGTTCAACTGGACGATCTTCCTTTGGTTCGGAGAATACACCGTCTGTATTCCTAAAAATTGCAAAACTATTCAATCCCAACATATATTAATATTGCTTTTAAATACTAGAAAATTTCCCTTTTAAAACGTGTTCTAATTAAATAACGTTTAACAGAAATGCGTGGTAATATTTAAGGATCGCAAAGAATACCTAATTTTAAATTAATGTATTAAAAATTCATTTCATATGAACTATTTATTATCAAGATATTGATTTTTTATTTCTATTGACTAGCATATCGATATTTAAATGTAACCTTACCTTGACTTTTAAATAACTCATGTTCAAGTCAATATCTAAGTAATTCAAAAATTAAAACCCAAGTTTATTTGTGCCTCGTTTTTCGTGTACTTAGCTATAAGTGGAAAGAAGACCATCAAGATGTGACGAAGCTCTTTTGTTTTAGGCGCAAAGCGAGACGAATACAGCTCCGTCCACCAAGAAGCAGACGGGTCTTTCACGTACACATGCAAAATATGCTCCAACACTTACAAGAGAAGAGATTCCGTGAAACAGCATTACCGCCACGTCCATTTAAAGCAAAGACCGAGGCTACATGGTTGCTATTACTGCTCAGAAAAAGTTGGGGCTCATCTCAGAGCTCAGCATATGGAAATAGCTCATGGAATTCCTGCACCAACGTGTGGAGCTTGCGGGAAAAAGTTTGCATTTCCTTTCCAAGTAGTTCGACACCAAAAGACCTTTCATATGGGGGAGAAGAATTTTATCTGTCCAGTTTGTGATATGAGCTTTGGGACGAAAGCCAATCTGCAGCAGCATGTAGTGAAACATACGACGGAGAGACCGTTTAAGTGTGATTTTTGCGATGAAGCCTTCAAATGGAAGAAACATTTGAGGAGGCATGTGGCTGGACATTTGAATAAGAAGAAGCGATAGGGTTTTGGTTGTGTAGTGATGTTAGAACTTAAGAGAAGTGTGGGAAAGAAGCGTAGAAGTTAATCGATTAATCAAAACATGAAACAGACAGCTATACTAATATATAAATTACTTTTTATTGAAATAAAATGTTACGTAACGGTTGAAGACCCTTAAAAATTTCCCCTGTAAATGAACTGTAGTTATTTTTATAATGTGAATAATGAATATAGTATGTGTTGTATGTGTTTTTAAGTAAGTGTTGTATATTAAAGAATCTTTTGTCGTTGCTTGAAGTTTTTTTTAATATGAATCATTTTAAATTTGTGGCTTGCCAGTTAACAGCATTTTTGGCCACTGAAAATCGATGTGATGGAGCTGTTACTATCCAATTTGCAATACCAACATAATATGTTGAGTGATATTTTCAGAGCAAAATTCCTAGTTTTTCAATTACACAGCATAGTGCGTCATTTTAATAAATGTCAAATTAAAGAAAACATTTGTTGTTTTTCTGGCTCTGCACATGTTATTAGGGGCCATCCATAAAGTACGTCACACGAATTTTAGGACTTTTGAACCCCTCCCCCCC
>JADANM010006871.1:1522786-1546190 GCA_026213755.1 Eurema hecabe | reverse complement strand
GAATTGTAGCCGTTCTAATAGAAATGTGCAAAATTCATTTATATTTATTTATTTATTTATAATACTTTATTGTGCATTACATTCAAAAATCAAAAAAAGTATTAAGTATCGTTTCCTGTCTGAAATAAATCACTATTCAGGAACAAGCTCGCCAGTTGCTATAACTGTTTCGAAGGAAACGTAATTTAATTAATAAAGACTAAAACTGAGGGACCGATTTTGATGAATTTTTTTATAGAAATGACCTGGGGAATAAGATTGTATGCTACTTTTTTAATAGAGGATGAAGGTTCGTATGGGAATTCAATACTATTGTGTCAAGCGTGTGAAACTGGTAAAAATATAACTTAAAATTATTTTTATATAGCTATTAGACGACCGCTTGACCCAGTGGTAGCACAACTGCTTTCTGTACGAAGGGTCGTGGGAACGATCCCTACACTGGAAAAATACATTTATTTTACATATTTTGTATTTTTCTGGGGTCTGGGTGGTGCTTTCGTTGTATTCATATAAAGAAAAGTATATATATGTAATGTATCCGTTATTCTTATAGTGGCCATAACACAAGCTCTGATTTGTGTGTCCTGTTTATTTCATGAGTGTCTGGAAAAACAGCGCACTTCGGGACAGCACAGGTTGAGACGCTTCCCTTTGTTTTCTCAATGTCATTATTGGTAAAATGTTTGTTTGCTTTTTTTTATTTTGATGTGCAGAAGACAAAAAATTATATTTTATTTTATTAATTATTTTTTGGAAAGAATTAGGTACTATTTTTTCGAAGTTCCTTTAACTGTGTATTCTTTGAATTAATTTTAGACAAAAACAAATTATACTGCACAATTTTCTTTATTCAGTTACCTAATTACAACATAAGTTCGATATAGTCATAACTTTCAATCGACTTCAAAAATGGTATCTCCTTGCCACATACTAAAAAAAACTTTATTTCTTACTAAATAAATATATATTTGTCGATTGTTTTGTAATTCTGGCTGCCATGGAGAATTCTTTTCTTGCTGGAAACGAGATATCTCCAAAGTCAAGGTAATAAAACCAGGTTTTGCCGACATGCCGAAGAATTAAAACCCCTTTGTTGTGAGCCATTTTGATGTCAATCTTTTTTTACACTTAATTAAATCTACACACTTTTATCCGCCTTCTTCCTTTGCAAAAGGTGGTATGACTTCGTATGCATTGTTAAAGACCTTTGATTTCCAAACGTTTTGTCGCAAGCTTGACATTGAAGAACAATAGGCTTCGCTCCATGAACCCTAACTTCATGATCATACTTCTTCGTATAATCTGTGAATTTCTCCTCACAATAACCACATTTACTCCTCTTATTCCGCAAAATATGAACTCCTCTTTCATGGTCTCTCTTCTTAATACTATTGTCGAAGACTTTTGAACAGAAGGAGCAACTGAAAATACCAGTTTTGTGCCTATAACCATGAGTCTGCAACGTCCTTTTGTTAACAAATCCCGCACCACAAATATCACACATAAAATTACTATAATGCATATGCATATGTTCTATTAACATTTTGAAGTTGTTGAACTTATTTTTGCACGTCACGCAACGGAAATCGTTGTTTACAAATCTGAAGGGTACTATGTGGCTCTTAATATCATTGTGGTATTCCTTTCCGTGGTCTAAAGAGAGGTGTTTCGTAAACTCTTCTAATTCAGGACATTCTATACCACATAGGTTACATTTGAGACCTGTTATATCTAGTTTTACCATGTAATTGACTATAGTGGTGCCTTTCATGAAGGATTCTTTGACGGTGTTATCGTGAGACGAGATCGTGTGCTGTTTTAGTTCGTTCGGGACTTGGTACTTGTTGAGGCAAAAGTAACAAGTGTAGGAAAACCCTCCTCTACATCGTATCGGCGTGGCGTTGGAGCTAGTTAGGATTAGTCGTATGTTCTCCAAATGCTTCTCCATTTCCATCTTGTTCTTCATGAAGAAGTTCACTGTAGCTCGAGGGATGATTTTTATGAGTTCCTTCTTAGAGCCGGGCGGTTTCGGCGCCTTGATAAAGACCTGCTTTGTTGGCCAAATTGTACCTAAAATGAAATTGTATAATTATCGTTTTATACTTTGAAATTAAGAATTTTAAAACAAATAGTACGGTATCAATACCTATAATTTAAATATGCATGTTTCTCACATATCATATCTCAGAAAAGTTCACGAATTTATATTTATATAACTAACCTTATATATTCTGAAATAATTGGATACAATGTATAGTAAGTAATGTGTCATAGTCTACTCTTCAATACATAGTATAAAACGACGCCCTATATGTAAGCTTCAATCTTTTAAAACTACGTAACCGATTCTCATACAGCTTTTTTAAATAGATAGAGTAATTCAAGAGGAAGGTTTATACTTATAATACATGCATAATATATGCGAGCAAACCCGAGCGGGTCGCTAGTTTAAATAAAAATAAAAATAGAGTCACTTGTTAATTTGTTTCGGAACAGATGAAAGATATTTTATTTTAAGTTTAAATCTATTTTTTTATATTTTTGCTAGAATATACCTCATGTTTTATAATGAATAAAATACGTAACGGATATATGAAACGACATTTGAATTATTTTAAGAAATGATTAAAAAAATATTTAGCACAACCTAAAATAGGCATGCGAAAAAGAAATACTAAAACAACAGTTCCCATAGAGATATTTAATCAACAGATTCAACGAATAATTAAATATTGCACTTAAAAAACATTTTAACTTGTATGTATGCGTCTAATATGTTCTCTTAAAGTCTTTTGTCGAGCGAAGGTCTTGAAACAGATCTCACATTTAAAATCCCTCGATCCCGTATGCTTTATACTATGACTATCCAATTCCCGTTTAGCGTAGAACTCCATTTCACATCGATCACACTTGAACGGCCTTTGCAATAGATGAACCCTACTCGTATGCAGCCGCAAGGCATTTTTGGACCTAAACATTTTGTCGCACGCCTGGCATTTGATCCCCGGTCCCTTAACACCATGAACTTTAGACAAATGCACGTGCTTCTTCCATACTTCTTTGAACCTCTCCTCGCAGTATCCGCACTTATGGGGCAACCTTACCCCGGAATGTTTAGACCGATCGTGGAGCCTCTTCTTCCTAGCTGTGTCGAAGATTCTCGAACACTCTTTGCACGTAAACGTACCAGTTTTGTGCGCATCGCCGTGTCGTAGCAGAATATTTTTGTTAACAAACCCAGCGTTGCAGACTTCGCATATATAATTCCTGAAATGCACGTTCATATGCTCTTGCAACGCTTTGAAGGTATTAAATATGTTGAGGCATATACAGCATTTGGGAACTGGACTGTTGAATTTGAAAGGTAGTATGTGGCTCTTAAGGTCTGTGAATAATTTGGTTGCATGTGCATCATTGAGGTGGTCGACTAAGCTGTCTATAGTATCGCACTCTTGCCCACAATTACATATTAAATCAGTTATATCTAGCTTGACGAAGTACCCGTGCATATCTTTGCCTCTCATGAAGTTCGCTTTGGTTTCAGTGTCATGGTTTCCTATGGTATGTGATTTAAGATCTTTTGGGTCTGGGAATTGGTTTGAACAGAAACAACACGTGTATCCGATTCCACCTTTACTCCGAATTGGCGTGGCGTTGGAATTGAGTAATATCTCCTTAATATTGAACTGATGCCTTTCCACTTCACCCTTCTTCATCCACATTATTTGGGGACTGTTTTCCTCCATTTTAACAGGTGGGTCGTCGAGTTTAATAACTATAATCTTCTTTTTCTTGACACCTACAACAAACACTTTTATCATTCCGTTGTTGAGTCTATTCATAAAAACTGTAAAGGTACATTTGACTATTATTTTAATGAATTTAATTTACGAACCGGTTCTTGCAAGGGTCAGTTATATAAAGTTATGTTAAAGTTTTTTAAGATGATATTTAATAGAAGTTATTCTAAATAGCTTTTATATCTGTAGATAAACCTATATAAGGCAGGTTATATACCACAAGTCTTGGAAGAGTTGATGATTCCTACCCGCTACGTTAAGACGGAACATAGTGGGGATTTGGTTGTTACAAGTCCGAGATAACTTTACCAAAGAAATTTCTTACTATAAAAAGGTAAAAGCGCCTTGTGTTTCTTTTATAGAGATTAACAAGATTTTCTAAGGGACATATAATTCAAAAGGGAAAGTAAAATAAACGATTTAAACATTCAAGCATTTTATTTCAGATAAATACGCATTATATTGAACAAATCTGTCAAACTCAATCACAATTTAACTATAATAATACTAGCATGTATGGCTACACCTCTTCGCCGTGTTTGGATCTCATATGACTTCGCCAACTGCATTTCTGTACAAACGCTTGCCCACAATGAGTACACGCAAACCTCCTATCATCCGCGTGGATCCTCATATGTTCCCTTAACGTATTCTTCCTCCCATACGCCTTAAAACAGACATCGCATTGAAACTGTCTCAACCCAGTATGCTTCGCCATATGCCGGTGCAAATTTCCCTTGCAGAAGAACCTCATATCACATTCTTCACACTTGTGAGGACGCTCCAACAAATGATCCTTCTTGGTGTGCCTAGACAGCGCTCTTTGATTCTGGAACGTTCTATCACAGGCCTGACATTTCAATACAACGGGCGGCGCTCCGTGCATCTTAATCATATGATCGACCTTCTTCCAATAATCCAGAAACCGTTCATTACAATACTGACACTTATTCCTCTTTCCCATCCCGAGATGCGTCCTTCTCTTATGCTCGCGTAACTTTTCCTGATTAGAGAACACTTTGTCGCAATCTTCGCACTTGAAATTCCCTGTATTGTGGCGTTTCATATGCCCTCCGAGCAGTCTCGCTGTCATGTAGCATCGACCGCATACATTGCAAATATGATTACCGAAATGGGAATTCATATGTTCTTGCAGAAGTTTGAACGTGGTATACTCAGCTTGGCAGACAGCGCAGCGGAGTACTGGCGTATCAAATTTGAACGGCACTATCGGAGTTTTAATGTCCATATGTATGTTCTTGCCATGTTCTTCTTTGAGATGTACCATTAGATCATCTAACTGGGATATATCCTTATCGCAAAGAGCGCAGTTTAGAAAAGTTATATCTAATTTAACAACCTGATCAAATAAACGCGTAGACATGAATTTAATAAGTCGATCACTATTATGCTCGTTTAAAAAGTGTTTTTTCAGATCGGTAGGTTCAGGATATTGCTCGGGGCAGAACGCACAACCATATCCGAGGCTGTCTTTATTCCTGATTGGGTTTGCGTTTGAATTTAGCAGTATATTTCTTAGGTTTTGTTGGTTTTTCTTAGCCTCGTTCAATACGACTCCGCGGCGAACTATCTTCAAGTCCAAAAGTGGGTCTGTTTTCCGCGCGATCGTAATGGTTCGAACACCTACAAAAATAAAACCGACATTAGTCATGCATCTTGAGGCACTGAACACGTTTTCACTATATTAGGCAAAATCTCAACGCTCCTGAAGTGTAAAAATTGTATTACTAAACTAGATCTACGCGATTATTAACTGACATTTACGTAATGTAAATTCTATTTACTCATTAAAAACTTTTGTTAACGTCACAAGTTTTCTCAACACCTATGCCGCAATACTGAAACGTAACTTAAAATTAAGTACAACTTAAACCGGTCCAATCTGACAGTTCGCCATACAATTCTGTTAAAATCACGAGTCTTAAGGCGTGCTCAAATTCAATTTGCGTATGAGTATTTGGCCGTTAGTCATTCTGTTTACCTGTGTATGTTAGGTTTAAGATACGATTATTTCTTAGCATTAAAAATATGTTATATTGATTAGGGTTGCCACATGTAGTCGGTGCAAAGTTAGCTATCGGAGTTGCGGAAGACCAGCGATATTGTACCTAGGTAACAATATTTCCACGCCCATATTTTAATTTAAGATAAGTTTTAATTTCAGATTATTAATTAATAAAGCATACAATTTTAACCATACTGTTCTATCATTTCGTAATTATTATTATTATTATAGTATTATTTATGATGCGTGATACTGATAGTCAAGGGTCCCGTAAAAAAAATTTTCACTGTGACGATGTTTATAAATTATTAAATTCCTCATTATTATTTAATCCATATTTATTTTATTCGCTTCTCTCTAAATATACATGTTCTATTACCGCGCATAAAAAGCATTTATATTAGAGATATCAATTAAAACTCCAGTAAAATCCAATAAAAATTTTATTCAATAAATACGATATAAATGTGTATAAAAATTAAATAGTGTGTTCTTAATCATCTATGTATAACCCTAATTGCGTCTTCTCTCATCCGAGTGAAGTCTCCGTAAATGTTCTTTTAGCGTTTTCAGTCGTCCGTAGCATTTGAAGCAAATTTCGCATCTGTACTCCCTCGTTCCCGTATGTTTGACCATATGATCATTCAACTCTCTCTTGGAGAAGAAGTCCATTGGACATCGCGAACACTTGTGCTGTCTCTGCATTAAATGATACTTCTTTGTATGAAGCAACCAAGTTTGCTGTGTCGAAAACGTCCGATCACACGCTTGGCATTTAATACTTGGTCCTGACACTCCGTGGACTTTAGCTAGATGCTCGTTTTTATGAAAATTCTCTTTGAACCTCTCGTTGCAATAACCACACTTATGCGGCAAGCTTCGATTGTGAACTTTTCGTATGTGTTGCTTCATTTTTCTCGCTGTATCAAACACGTCAGAACATTGATCACACGCAAACGTACCAGTTTTGTGCCCTTCCCTGTGGCAAAGCAGAAGATGCCTGTTAACGAAACCGGCGTCGCAAACATCGCAAATATAATTCCTGTAATGAGTATGCATATGTTCTTGCAGAGCTTTGAATTTATTGAAGACGTTAAAACATATATAACATTTGAGTGTTTCACTCTCAAATTTGAAGGGTAGTATGTGGTTATTGATAGTAGTATCTATATTTTTATTATGCTCATCTTTGAGATGATCCATTAGGTTTTCTAGCGTGTTAATGTTCTTCGAACATATGTTACAGACAAGGGAGGTTATATCCAGTTTCACGAAGAACCCATACATGTCTTTGCCTTTCATGAAGTTGTTTTTAGTTGCGTCATCGTGGTGGAGTATTGTGTGTTGTTTGAGATCAGCTGGGTTAGGGAATTGGTCTGAACAAAAGCAACACGCATACCCAATCCCGCCCCTACATCGTATAGGCGTGGCATTCGACCAGTGAATGATTTCTCGTATATTCGTTCTGTGCTTGTTCAATTCTTTACCTAGACTCACTTTTGGTGGATCATTGCTTTCAGTCTTAGCAATGTCTCCGGTCTCAAACTTCAAGTGTACACTTTTACCTATAAAGAAAAGGCATACATTATAACGGGGCGATTTCTTTAATTAGATGAAGTGTTTTGTAACACACTTACTTAGAATATAAGTAATAAGCCAAACTAAGTTATGTTAAAAAGCCTACTTAGAAATGAAAGTCACTTTAAACCGGTTTCGTCTTTCACGTTGGGTTCTTTGCAAATTTAAAAAAACCTGCCAAGTGCGTGTCGGGCTCACGCACAAAGGATTCCGTACCATTGTTTTATGATATTTATTTTAGTTGTAGATCGTTAGTTGTTTAAATGCAGAAGCTTTATTTAATTATTTTTTTTTTATTTAAGTTATTTGTATGAAAGATATACGGTAATAAGCAGTTTACGATATACGAGGTATTAAAAAAACTACTTACTAGTTCTCGTTCACAACAATTTTCGTTGATAGTTTTTATAGTATGTAATGTACATCATGTGATTTTTTTTAGATTTTTCATTTTCTTATGAGATCTATTCTGTTTAGAAAAAAAAATGTTTTAGAAACGCCGATATCATGTTTTAAGACCTATCCATAGATAAAAAAAATATTTTTTAATTTATGAATCGTAATTTTAATGCGGTTCACAGAATACATCTACCTAGCAAGTTTTAGATTATAGAACTCTTATAGTTTTGGAAATAAATGGCTGCGACTTACAGACAGACATGACGAATCTATAAGGGTTCCGTTTCTTGCCATTTGGCTATGGAACCCTAATTAACTGTTTTTTAATCTATGAGGATAATATCACAAACATAATATATAATTAATTATTATAGATATTTTAGTTTCGTATTGGATAGTTTAAAAGAATGGGTTTTTCTTATACAACTGATTTCATGGAAACTTCAATCCATACTAATATTATAAATGCGAAAGTAACTCTGTCTGTCTGTCTGTAACGCTTTCACGCCAAAACTACTGAACCGATTGTAATGAAATTTGGTACACAGATGGTCTAGAGCCTGAGAAAAAACATAGGCTACTTTTTAACTGGAAAAAAGGGGTTCAAAGTTGATATAAAATTCCTGTATAAAAATTATAATTAATAAATACCAGCTAGGTACCTTTAGCATAACGTCACTATTTTATAGACTTTTAAGCTAAAAATGTTCTAAAATGAAACACATATTTAAATTATACTATATATTAAAAAAGATATAACTAACAATGCTCCATAATTATAATATATAAATCTCGTGTCACAATATTTATCCTCAAAGGACTCCTAAACCACTTGACCGATTATAATAAAATTTGCACACCATGTGCAGTTTAATCCAACTTAAAAGATAGGAAAGCTTACATCCCGGTATTGCCCCGGGAACGGGAATTACGCGGGTAAAACCGCGGGACACAGCTAGTGTTTCTATATTAAACTTTGTCTCCATGCTTCGTTTTTAAATGACTTCGCCAACTGCATTTCTGAACGAACGCCAGACCGCAGTGTTCACATTTAAATCTCCTATCATCTTGGTGTATCCTCATATGTTCCTTCAAAGTCTTTTTATGTCCATATCTCTTGTGGCACACTTCACACTCAAACGGCCTCAATCCTGTATGCTTTACTTCATGATCCTTCAATTCTCCCGTAGTCACAAAGGCCATAGAACATTCCGCACACTTGTGCCTCTTATCCATCAGATGCAACCTCTTCATGTGCGAGTTATACTTCTTCTGATTGCTGAAAGTCTGATCACACGCTTGACATTTCACCCCGACATTGACCACACCGTGGACATCTACCAAATGCCTGTCCTTCTGTCTGTAATCCTTAAACATTTGATTGCAATAACCGCATCTATTGAGCCTGCCCGAATGCGTATGAACACACTTTTCATGAGACATTTTCTTGCGTAGCGTATCAAATATCTTCGAACAGAAGGTACAGTTAAATGTCCCAAGTTGATGGCTCCGAGCGTGATGTCTCAGAATGGATCGACTGACAAAACCTGCGTTGCACACTTCACATATATAATTCCTGTAGTGTACATTCATGTGCTCTAGCAATGGTTTAAATTTATGGTACACACTCGAACAAATGAAGCACTTCAGTGTTTCGCTGTCAAATTTGAAAGGAAGGAACTGGTTTTTTACGTCCATATATATATTTTGATTATGATCGTTTCGTAAATGATCTGTTAGATCTTCAAGAGAATTGATAGGAGTGTTGCAGATCTCGCATTTGAGATCTGTTATGTCGAGTTTCAAGCAAGATTTGCTACAGTCTTTGCCGTCCAGTATACTTAGTCTTGTTTTCTCGTCGTGTGTTTGAAAAGTATGTGTTTTTAAGTCAGCTGGATTTGGAAATTCTTCTGTGCAATATGAACAGGCATAACCGATGCGTCCACGACATCGAATTGGAGTCGCGTTGGAATTCTTTAAAATAGCTTGTATATTAATCCTATGTTTCGTAACCTCTTCACCCTTTTTCGGTTTAACTATTTTGCCTCCACCACTGTCATCGTCTTTTAATTCGTGTATCGAGTCAATATTGAGGCGTGGACCTATAAAGAAAACGACCCATTATATAATTGTAACGTGTTTCTTTCCAGATAGATGATTAATAAAACAAAAAACGTGCTGATGACTAAGGTTCTTTGCTCTTTATTAACGTTACGAAGTTTTCTCTTGTTTTGTGTAATTTATTTTGTTTTATTATTATTATACCTTAGAATGTTATAGTTAGTATGTGTAAAGATTGTACCTGCCTGTAACTGGCCTTGCATATCATTACTTTTTATTGTAAATTATTTGAATGTCTTGTATGCATAGTTATTGATGTGTCTTAAATAAATAAATACAGAATATTTTATTTACTTATTTCGTGAATATCAATTAGATTACTATTCCAAAAAATGGTCAAATAAATTTGATAGACTTGCAGTTTTGCCCTATGAAAATGTTTAATAACTTTCTTTTTCTTTAAATGCAGATATTATTAGTTATAAAAAAACCTTTTCAATAATAGATTCAATAACGGCATATTTCTTTCTGACACGCAGTTAAAACATTTTTTACAAATAAACCGTCACTGCCACTCTACACCGCACCGCAAAAGAAGCTAGCAGCTATTCTGAGCTAGGCATAATGTTAATTATACTTTTTGGTTTTCATATAACCTATGACACTCAGCAATAATGTGGCTTTATATTGGTGAAAGAATTTTTTAAATCAGTTCTGTAGATCCCGAGGGGTAATCCCTTACAATTTGACAAACACACAAACTTTACTTCTTTATAATATTAGTATCCTATTACTATTATAAAGGCGAAAGTTTGTAAGTATGGATGTATGGATGTATGGATGTATGGATGTATGGATGTTTGTTACTCTTTCACGTAAAAACTACTGAATGGATTTGAATGAAACTTTACCACAATATAGCTTATACATCAGAATAACACATAGGCTACAATTTTTGAGGATTGTAAGGGAGGAAAGGGAGGGTCACAGATTATATGAAAGTCCACGCGAACGGAGTCGCGGGCAATAGCTAGTAGATAAATAAAGATGTAAAATGTATGCCCTAACCCTAGCAAACTTTAGAACTAAATAAACAAGTGAATATTTTTACGCATTCGGGAAATAAAGAGTCATGTGATACGCGACCCAAAAACCACAAATTTTAAAAGAAACCTTTATAAATGAGTAATGATTTAAGACATAAGTTAGGCACTTTAATCATAAGAGGACATAGTACAAGCGGAGAATGCTAGTTAATATAATAAGACCGCCTCTTGTACATTATTATTTGTGGCTTTTTACTTATACATAGTTATTTAGTTTTCCTTGTAATGTACAAAAGTGTTATTTATAAAAAAAACCATCTTACAAATACCTTCGCTTGATCAATTAACTTTACATTACATCGCCGTCTCGTCCGTGCTTAGCGCGCACGTGCCCAACCAAAGTGCACTTCTGCACGAATCGCTGCCCGCACTGTTTACACGCGAACTTCCTATCGTTCGCGTGAATGCGCAAGTGCTGGACCAAAGTATACTTCTTCGCAAAGCTCTTCTTACATATATCACACTGGTACTTTCTCTCCAGAGTGTGAGTCAGCATGTGGTTCTGCAACGTCCTTTTCGTATAGAACCCCCTCTGACACACTCCGCACACGTGACTTTTCTCCATCAAATGATCTTTCTCAACGTGTATCCTGTATTTAATCCGGCTAGGAAACACCTTATCGCAAGCTTTGCAGTCGTAGCTTGGCAATTTAACCTTGTGAACTTCCACGAGATGCTTTTGCTTCTGATGGTAATACTTAAAAACATCATTGCAGTATTTGCACCTGCTCGTATACCTCGACGCGGTGTCGTCGTGACCTTTCCATAGGCCGTGGTACACTCTCTCATGTCGGGCCTTTTTTAATTTAGTGTCCATAACTTTATCGCAATATGAGCAACTGAAAATGCCAGTCTTGTGAATCTCTATATGAACCCTGAAATTGCGAGAACTCATGAAGGTCTGGTTGCAAACATCACAGACGTAATTCCGATAGTGTGAATGAATGTGCGTTACTAGCTGTTTGAATTTAAAGAACTTCTGCATGCAATGCGGGCATTCCAAATTGTTGTCGTTCAACTTGAGTGGTAATATGAAGTCTTCTATATCAGTGTGAATGGGGCGATGGTGGACATCCTTTAAATGAACGTATAAATCACTTATCATTGGTATCTTCGAATCACAAAGTTTGCAGGTCAAGTCTGTGACATCCATATTTAGAGGTAAACGACCAGGAGGTATCTTTCGTATTTTTTCCCGCAATTGTTTTTCATCGTAGGTCTCGATATTATGTCTCTTCAAATCAGCTGGTAGTTCAAAATCTTTCGGACAAAAATAACATATATAACCGACATCTCTTCGCGCCCGTATAACCGTTGCGTTAGAGTAGAGCAATACTTCAAAGAGATTCTCGCGTAACTTCCTTATAGCATCAGTGCGGGCTTGGCGTTCCTCCAACGGTATATTTCTGTTTACCCTGACTTTTTCTGTTGTACCTAAAATATATCAACATTACATTACCTTTCATTGTAGTATTTTATTTAAACACAATTGCAATGTTTTTTGTAATCTTTATTGAAACAAAAAACGTGATTATCATTATTAAAAACATTTATTTCTTAAAATTCCTCCCTAACTTTCAAAACATAAGTGACGGTGTAGTTATTTATATAGGAACCAGAGGTCATTAGATTCATACATATATAACTTTGGCGTCGCTTCCGTTTAATAATTCTATTATTATTAGACATATCCTTACCGTGTTTGGTTTTCATATGAACAATCAAATGGTATTGAGTTGTAAATTTTACATTACATTTGGAACATATCAACTCATTGGAGTGCGATGATAAATGTTCTGTCAAGCTTTCCTTATCGCAAAAAGAATCCAAGCAATGATAGCATTCATATTTTTGTGTTTCCTTTTCCGTATTATTCTCCTGAAGTGAACTGCTGTGAATCTCTTTATGATTACACAAAGATGTGTCTAGAACGAAATGGGCATTGCAAATGTCGCATACATATTTTCTGGTATGCGTTTTCATATGCGAGAACAGAAGTTGGAGCGTATCGAACTGTTGAGGACAATAAACACACAGCAACTGTTTCTCTTTACACTTAAAGGGTAAAAAAAGATCTGCTATCTGGGTCTGTTCGTCTAGGAAACTCTCAATTCCATGAGCATTCATTAGGTGATCGAAGAGATCCTCTAATAGGTTTATTTTTGTATCACAAAGTGTACACGTCATGTCTGTTATATCCAATTTGATTATACTAATTGAAGAATTTTCAACTTCCCAGCAAGTTTCTTTCGAATGGTGTTTTGAAAGCGAATGCCTTTTTAATGTAGCTGGGTTTTCGAACAGCTCCGAGCATAGATAGCACAAATATCCATTGTCGTTTGCCGATTCAACAACGGTAGCATTTGAATGCATGAAAACATGTCTTATAGTGATCCGTTGTTTCTCCTCTGCTGAGCGGGGCTTGAAATTTCTAACTTCCTCGAGAGGGTGTCTTTCAACAACTTCTTTTCTCGTTCTGACTGGTCGAGGACCTATAAACAAAATATCCAAGCTGTAGAAACCTGCTGTTTGCTATTCTTCAATTCGAGGTATCCTATTAGATCATGTCATCTATACATATAATAAAAACGTAACGAGTCGCTGTCTGTACATGGAAGACAGCTAGTATACCAATAATAATGATAAGATGAGAATTATCCTTTTGGTCGCGATCTGTTTAAGATTTATTCGTTGGAACTAGATGGTGGCCTAATTACTAAAATTGTACTAAAAACCGCGAATCTATATCATACTAATATAAAGCTGAAGAGTTTGTCTGTTTTTTTGAATGCACAAATCTCAGGAATTACGGATTCGAATTGAAAAAATATTTTTTTATTGAATAGACCATTTATCCAGGAAGGCTTTAGGCTACATAACATCACGCTGCGACTAATAGGGGCGAAGAAATAATTAAAAACGAAATCGACGGGGACGAAGTCGCGAGCAACGGCTAGTTTATATAATAAATCTGTAGCAAGGTCAAATCCGTACATTAAATATATTTCAAAAATAACTATCAGGGGTGATTAGGGATCGATACTGATGCCGAAAATGCAATTAGTAAATTTTTTGTCTGTCTGTCATATAGATACAAAAACGGACGGATTTTAACGAAACTTGGTACAATTACTCTTCATACTTCTGAGCAGGTTATAGTATACTTTTCATCACGCTACGATCAATAGGAATAGAGCGGTGAAAAAAATGTTGGGCAAACGGGAGAAGTTGCTCCCATTTTTAAGCTTCCGTCGCGTGTACAACCTTAATGGTTAAAGCTACACAGAAAGCATATTTCTAACTGTTATGGTTGACTCACAATAACACGTGTATAATAATCGTCAAAAATGTTTAGCGATTGACGAGAATAGCTGCTCATCGGTAGAATCGCGCTCGTAATTGACGTATTGGTGCGAGAAAGGCAACACGACTGGGACAACCAATCAACGCTCGCGCACATGACGATCACGCGCCCCCCCGCGCCACACCGCTACCTCGATACCTTATTTTTGACTTCTGCGCAGGTTTCGTTCACCGCTAAAGGAAATTGACGGTTACTATAACTCGATATCGATAGCTCGATTCGAAGATTTCTGATTATATTTGTCTACTCTTACTTTTGTAACACTCTCATGGCCGAATACTCAAACGCATTTTAAATATTTAAGGCCACAATACGGGGTAAATCACCTCCTTAACTACTAAATGATATTCTTAACATCGATGATAGTAGCGCCATTAAAAGATAAGCAGGTCCTTTTTCACAGACGTACTAATTATCTCCTTACGGCAAAATTGATATACTGATAAGTCTCTTAACGATTTTTAGCTGTCTAATTAGCTGTCAATGGGCTTAAGTATCTAACGATACTTAAGAGCCTGCGCGACCACCCTTAAAATTTTTATTTGTTGTATAATTGTTATTTAATTGTGTTTATCGCCGAAATTATCTTCTTCTGGATTACAAAGAATGTAGTATACATTGCAGAAATAATGAAAAGTCAAAATAATATTACGAAAATACAGTGATATGGATTATAGTTCGCGGGTCTAAACTCGAAAGTTATAATCGTGTTTTCTATAAATTTAAAGAAAAGTAAAAGCAATTTGTGAATTTTTGATTAACCCTTTTATATAGGGGAATATAAAATTCTTGTAACACTAGTATGATTATACCTAGTGTTCCTTTATTTCTACATTTTGGACAAAGTATATGCAAAAATACAATTAAATGAAAGTAAATAAATTTGTATCAATGGTAAACATATACATATAGGGTTCCTCATTGTAATTTTTTTATAAAATTAAACCTAGTGATGGTGCAAAAGATAGTGTTTTATTTTTACATATGTCTTACTATATAAGAAATGATCTTAAACAGTATTACAAAAAATAAGTGCATAGATATTTAATATCATGTTAAACTATGTTGTTAAAGATGTCTTTATAAATAAAATTATTTAAACTTATAAATCAATGACTTGTCCAGCATTAAAAATAATAGACTAGATCTAATTTTTTAGCAAACCAAATATTCAGTTTGTAATTTGTCCTATATAGAGTTCTTTCTTTTAAATAATATGAGTAATATATTATAGTTCATCGCAATGTAAATATATATCTTCAATTTTGCTTTCTTTTGTAATTTACATTTGTATTTTTCTGGGGTCTGGGTGTTGCTATGTATTGTATGTATGTATTTACAAAAGAAAAGTAATGTATATGTAATTTATTCCGTTATCTAGTTGCCATAACACAAGCTTCGGCTTAGCTTGGAACTAGATGGCGCTGTGTATAAATGTCCAAAAAAAAAAATAAAAATAAAAATAAATAATATTAGAGTATTTAAACTATATTATATACATAAATAATAATTAACTAGACATATCCTAAAGGTAATCAAAGCCAATAACCAATTTTTTATATGTGTATGCAATCTGCAATGATTGGCGCTTCTTATGCACATATCTATACTTTATTTTTTTCATTTATATTGTTTCAAATCATATTTTGTACTCTTACTTCCAATTTGAGCTACATTTATAAACACACAATAATTTACTCAAAAACCTGATATTATAAAGGTGGTTTAGAAATTATTTATATATTTTTGAGAATTTTAGTTAATAAGGGAAACAACAAAAATTTTCATCTGTAGGAAAAGAATAGAAACCAATGCAATATTACTTAAACCAAACCTTTAGGATTGACTCTGAATAGCAACTACCTACGGCCCCCTCTACCATAATTAATAATAATAACATTTTAATTAAATCACTTTATGCACCAAAAAAGGAATGTTCAATCGAGATTACATATAGACGCCGCACGATTCCCGCCAAAACTCTCAAATAATGACATTCAATCATACGTTTCATTAAACGTCAAGTTTCGACAATACGTACTATGTTTGAAATAAAAGTATTTTTTATGAAATAATTAGATAAAAATAACAATTAGAAAAAAAATAACAATAAAACTTTAACAATATTGTATATAAGACGCAACTGGTATAGTTCAGTAAATGAAAACAACATAAAACCTTATGGTTATTTTGACAACTCTGCGTATAAAGAATTTCTTGTCGAAGAGGAATTAAATTTGTAATTGAAAACATACTTTTTTTGATTGTATGTTGGTAGCTGTAAGCGCTTAGTTAAAAACTGTTCAAAATCGCTTAAGATATGTTTTGGTATGTCCTTAAAATTTGACATATTTTAAAACTAATCGGATCCTAAAGCATTTCATGAATTTAAGATGCGTTTCAGTATTCGGCCGTCAGTCAATCGTAATTAAAAAACTAACATTATTAAAAGTTATACATAAGTTTCTTCAAATATATTTTGTATGCGACTATAACAACAGCAGTCGATATTTTAAGAAAAAAAGACGGAAACGCGGACAAAATCGCAGGCGACAGCTAGTAAATGAATAAATCTATACTAATATATAAAGCTGAAGAGTTTGTTTGTTTGTTTGAACGCGCTCATCTCACAAACTACTGGTTCGAATTGAAAAATTCCTTTTTTATTAAATAGACAATTTATCTAGGAAGGCTTTAGGCTACATAACATCACGTTGCGACTAAAAGGATCGAAGAAATAATGGAAAAACAAATCAACGGGGACGAAGTCAAGATCAACAGCTAGTAACAAATACAGCGAGAACCAATAGTTAATTGACCCCCTCACTGTTTATACATTTAGATTTTAAGAATTGTATGAAGGAGGATCACGGTGGGGTGAGTAGGCGTTCTCTGAAACCTATTCCCAGGAACCGTTTTCTTGATCCGCAGTGATGCTATCCCTATTAATATTATAAATACGAAAGTAGCTCTGTCTGTCTGTTACGCTTCACGCCAAAACTACTGAACCGATTGTAATTAAATTTGTTTCACAGATGGTCTAGAGCCTGAGATAAAACATAGGCTACTTTTAACTGGAAAAATGGGTTATAAGAAAGGGTCACAGTTTATACGAAAGTCCACGCGGACGGAGTCGCGGGCAGCAGCTAGTATAGATATAAATATTAAAAACAAGCGCTGATTTACTACACTATTATATTGCATTTATTTAATGTAAAACATTAAAAAAATGTTAATAAAGCCAAATAATTCCTGGAGGCAGAACACTTTCATATATTAAAGTTAAAGTTAAAGATTTCTATATCAAAATAATTTTAATAAACTTAATGTACAAGAAAAGAAGATCCCTCAACGCAGGTTGCACACCACTACTAGGCATCACTTGCGACTATTGAGGTTTAGGTTTAAAGATCTTTATTTTACTCTTAACGACTTAATTATTACTAGCGACACGCCCCTGCTTCGCACGGGTGCAACTACAGAATGTCCTCATACACAACGTTCACACCTTTTTTTGTCAACCCGACCCGCGGCCGGCGCCGCAACAACTGCGTCCCTGCATTTTAAATTTGTAATATCTTCGGAACTATTCACTTAAATTACATGCTGTAAAAAGCATATTGATCTAAATACATGCACAATTTATTTAAGATACTTCATTGGATAAGGATTAATGCTGTATAGTTAAAAATCACTTCGTAAATAACCATTTATTAGTAAAGGATTTAAAATGGTTATGGTGGGTTATCCCTAAGAGATAGATATATGCCATTGCGGACTTTTTTGTAGAACTTTATAAAGTGGACAATACTGTAGTAATAAAGACAACATTTTGGTCTACCTCGTAGGGTTTAGCCAGCGTTTGCAATATGAGCGCAAAAAAACGTCCTTATTTACGACACCACATTAGAAAACTCTAAATTTATCAGTCTTTCTCTACTATATTATGCATGTATTATACATATTAACCTTCCTTAAGAATCACTCTATCTATTAAAAAAAACTGCATCAAAATCCGTTGCGTAGTTTTAAAGATCTAAGCATACATAGGGATAGACAGACAGTGAAAGCGACTTTGTTTTACACTATGTATAGTATTTATGTTTAGCGATGGATGAGGAAAGCTGCGCATCGGTAGAATCGCGCTCGTAGTTGACGTATTAGTGCGAGAAAGATGAACCGCCTGAACAGTGATGTGAAAATGATAAGCGCAAATACCTTAAGGTCTAATAGTCTTCTGTCTCTTCATAACAAAGGGTGATTAGTATTATAAAACCAAGTAGAAATGAAACAAAAAATAGATCAAGTTCCTCATTTATTACCTCACTGAACACCTCTCTACTTATAACAAATACACCATAAAAAGTACAAAATTCTATGGAAACTATTTCAACATGATATTTAAAAATAATTACAACGAATTACATAATGACGAACATAATTACTCTTAGTCGGAATACTTAAACGCTACTAACTGACCATTTCTCAATGTTTTGACAGTTCACATTACATACTTTAGAACGCTTATTTGAACACAGCGCCATAAGTCCCACGCTAAGAAGAGCATCTAACAAGAGATAATACATAGCAACACCCAGGCCTCAGAAATAAAGAAATATAAATACAAAAGCTATGGATATTTTCTGAACTAAAATATTTTTCTCCTATCGCCATAATTACTTGGAAGATAGCGCTTTCTAGCAACAAAGCCGCCGAATGACGAATTTTTTTAGAACCGTTAAATTTTGTGCATGTATCAAGGGACATGGCATTGCCCCGTCACTATAATTATAATACAAAGAATACTATTGAAACAATGACTAAATGTTCATTTATAACTACAAAATAATTTGAATAGGACTTGGCTTCTAAGAGATCTCAAAACTTTTTAAGATGGAAAGACTGCATTGAGAGACTTGGCATTTTTTTACAATTAATGTTTTTCGTGGGATTTATTTTCCGTCCATAAAGTGTTTTTTTTATTATTATTAATTATTTATTTAGGGTGTAAGGGTACAAGATAAAACTAATCAGTTTTTTAGAATATGTATGCTCTGATGCATATATGTCTGAATATTTCCCTTGTTAGAGCTTTGGTCTTTGGTCGGTTGGGTCGTTGAGTAAAGCACTCCTCACCCCGGATGAGTTCATATTCAGCCAATGCTGCATATGTTTAGATTTCATGTGCGCCTTCCAACTACGCTTAAGAACGTACGCTTGTCCGCAAACCTCGCACTCGTACCTAACATCATCAAAGTGAATCCTTAAATGATCCGACAGAGTAGACTTACGAGCGAACGCCCTATTACAGACATCACAGATAAGCTTCCGATTCTCTACGTGTTTTTTCATATGGTCATTCAAGTGATTGGCCCAGTAGAACTTCATGTCACAATGCTTGCACGAATGCCGTCGCTCTAGTAAATGGTTCTTTTGCATATGCGTTCGATACTGTCTTTGATCGGAAAATTTTTTTTCGCACTCCGTACAATTAAATTCAAATTTCACCCCGTGAGCTTTCAGCATATGTCTCTTAATACGGTGATCCCGAAACGATTCCGGACAGTACCCACATTTGTTCATCTTATTGCTACCGTGCTCTAATTTTTTATGATACCTCCGACGCCGCTGAGTTTGGAAATGTCTATCGCAGAATTCGCATTTAAAAGACCCAGTATTATGCCTTTCTTTATGAAAATTTAGCTGCACGCTATACGCAAAATCGGCGTCGCAAATGTCGCAAACATAATTCCTTATGTAATTATTCATATGGGCTTGAAGCGTTCCGAAGTTGGTAAATATATTAAAACACATGAAGCATCTTAGTTCTTTAGTATCGAATTTGAAGGGAATGATGAGGTTCTTAACATCTGTGTATATTTTACTATTGTGGACATTTGTTAAATGGTCTATTAGGGAGGTCAAATCGTCGATGTTCTGCTTAAAAATGTTACAGCAGAGCGCAGTAATATCGAGTTTGATATGGAATTTGGCTCTGTCGATGTTTTTGAGGAAATACGCGTTTTTTATTCCTTGGTGGGTTTGCGTAGTGTGAGTCTTCAAGTCGGAGGGCTGGAGAAACTGTTGAGGGCAAAAACAACATACATAGCCCTTTCCATCATGACATCTAATGGGAGTTGCATTGGATGCTTTTAGGATCTCACTGATGTTTTTAAAATGTTTTTTTTTATATCGGCATCGCGTCTCAGTTTGGTTAGTAGGTTATCGGACGCAAGAGAATCTGATACTGGCTTTCTAACAACTTTTCGTGTCCGTCGTGCACCTATAAAAAATGTCCATTTTATTGTTGTTCAGAACTGTTGTTGTATTGGTAACAATACAACACTGAAAAGTAGTCGGATTCGAATTGGTTATTTGTTGCCAAGTACATATTAATGGCTGTGGTTCATATGATACAATTTTATTCAGTGCAATGCATACTATGGCATTATTATTGTTAATCATACATAGAGATTTCCATACTTACAAAAATTACTTACTCCTCTCTTAAAGTTTAGACGATAGTTAAGATTAAACCATCCCATAATACATTAAAATTTCAGTTGTTATTATCATCAAACAATCTCAAACTAAATATAACAACAACGAGAATACAACTTGTCTACAAAACTATTTAAACCGTCATAATTGAGAAATATTTTTACAATTATTCTTCGCCCATACACATAATATTGCTTAAAAAAACTTCCTTGTTTCCTTCCTTCCAACTTTTCATGTTACTGTGGATAGTCTTAAATCTGAATCCTATTTCTGCTTAAACATGAAAATAGTCTGAGTTTGACACAATTGCTGTCTAAAGAAGGGCATGATAATACCAAAACACCTAAGCAAATCTACCCCATAAGTTTTCTGGTAACGTAACATCTTGGTCACATTCTCATTCCAGTCCACCAAAATCTTGAGACAGAAAACAGCTTAGGAATGGATCTCTCTACCAGCATCCGTCTTTCCTACGACTACGACTTGGATCTTTTTAAGGTGAAAGTGAATAGGCTACTAAGCAGACATGACGGCTCCTAGGCCGCATTTTAGCTTACCATCAGGCGGGGTCGCGGCCAAATGTCTGCTTATCTTAATATATAAAAGGAGAAACTGACTGGCTAACTGACTGAAAGCGGAAAAAAACATTTGTATGAAAATATCTAGATTATAAGGGAGGGAAGGTGGGGTCAAAGTTTATATGAATGTCCACGCGGACGGAGTCGCGGGCAACAGCTAGTTGGACATAAAAAAGATGAAGAATTTCGGAAGTGTCTGAAACGCAAACTATTCCGTTTAGAAAAAAAATATTTTAGAAACCTCCATATCATTTTTGAAGACCTATCCATACACACCCCACACGTACGTGGTAATGATGAGCTGAACCGATTTCGATAATTATTTTCTAGTTTTCCTTAAAGTACAAGCATGGTCCTTACGAGAGAATAAGAGGTATATATTTGTTGCTTTCGTCAATGTTTTGCACAATGAAGTCCTACTTATATTATAAGTTTGAAAGTCTGTGAAATTGTATGTATGTTTGTTACTCTTTCACGCAAAAACGGCTGGACCGATTTAGTTTAAATTTGATACGTTGATAGGTGGATACTTTTCATCCCGGGGTTGTTTCGGGAACGGGAACAACCCAAGTGAAACCACGTGGCACTGCTTGCATCATATAAAGCTATGGATATTTTCTGCACTAAAATAATTTTCTCCTATCTCCATGATTGCTTGGAAGACATCGCTTTTTAGCAACAAAGCCGCCGATTGACGAAACTTATCAGAACTGTTAAATGTTGTGCAATGTGCATGTATTACTATTTATTTATTTAGGGGATAAGTTACAACAAGACCAGATAGTATTGAATGAATGGAATATGTATGCTCTGATTCCAGGATATATTCCTCGTTAGAGTTTTGGTCTTTGGTCGGTTTGGTCGTTGAGTAAAGCACTCCTCAGCCCGAAGAGTTCAGCTTCAACCAATCCTGGCCATGTTTAGCCTTCATGTGCGCCCTCCAGCTGCACTTCTGGACGAACGCCTGCCCACAGACCTCGCACTTGTACCTCCTATCATCGGAGTGAATCCTCAGATGCTCCAACAGTGTAGACTTACGACCAAACGCTTTCATACAGACTTCACAGCTAAACTTCCGCAGACCTACGTGCTTTTCCATATGATCCTTCAACTGACTGGACGCGTAGAACTTCATATCGCATTGTTTGCACGAATGCCGCCGCTCTAGTAAATGGTCTCTTTGCATATGCGTTCTATACTGTCTTTGACTGGAAAAACTTCTTTCGCACGCCGTACATTTAACTTCAAACCTCACCCCGTGAGCTTTCAACATATGCCTCAACTTGCTACGGTACTCCCGGAACGATTCCTTACAGTACCCGCATTTGTTCAACTTACCTTTACTGTGCACACACTTTACATGGGATTTCCGGCGCTGCTCGGTTAGAAATTGTTTATCACACAATTCACACTTAAAAGATCCAGTATTATGCGTTTCAATATGCAACTTTAGCTGCTTGCTATACACGAAACCGGCGTCGCAAAGTTCACAAATATAATTTCTCACATGATTATTCATATGTTCTAGGAGTGACTTGAAGTTGGTAAATATGTTTAAACACATGAAGCATCTCAGTTCTTCAGTATTGAATTTGAAGGGAACGATGTGATTCTTAACATCTGTGTATATTTTTCTTTCATGGACATTTGTTAAATGGTCTATTAGGGAGGTCAAATCGGGGATGGCCTGCTTGCAAATGTTACAGCAGAGCGCAGTAATATCGAGTTTGATATGGTAGCCTCCTTTGTCGACTTTTTTTATGAAATACGCATTTTTTATTCCTTCGTGGGTTTGCGTAGTGTGAGTCTTCAAGTCGGAAGGCTGGGGAAACTGTTGAGGGCAAAAACAACATACATAGCCCTTTCCATCATGACATCTAATGGGAGTTGCATTGGATGCTTTTAGGATCTCCCCGATGTTATTAAAATGCTTTTGTATCTCAGCATCGCCTTTCCAGCCCGGCATCAGTTTCTTTGGTACGTTATCA
>JADANM010006871.1:1492123-1522686 GCA_026213755.1 Eurema hecabe | reverse complement strand
CGACATATTTTATCCTTGCTACCTCTGTTAGCTACCACAATCGAGAGGTTGGTATAGGAAATTATTGGGCGTCTCATCAAAATAAAGCTACTCACCAAAAATTAGCTTGATAGTAATCAATTGGAAAAATGTACCAGGGATCCCGGACTATGAATAAATTATTTTCATTTTCATTTTCATTTGAATGTGTACGTGCATTTGTGCTTGCCGTGAACCGGGCGAGAATCGGTTTTTTGGCACATCAAAGTTCAAATGCGCGCGTGTGTACAGCTTGTTTGGCGCGCCCCCTCCAGGCTACTCGCCGTGCTGCGTGCCAGGCTTTTCGAATTCCAAATTCAAGTCCAAGAAAATCATGTGTGGACGTGTGACGTCACACTACCACTGCGCCAACTCGCGACGATTGTAAATTAACGGATTTTAAATGTCATCAATGATATTCTGGTTTAAAACATAAAATAGTGTATTTATTCACATACCCGGTAACATTATTCATTGTGTGCGAGCGATTTTTTTTTTCTCGTTGAAAAAATTATGAGAATAAATTTTTTATTGACAAATATAACAGCCGAATAATTTAAATAGCGTTATATATTAAATTCTTTTCGAAAAAGGTATGTTAACATAGCCTTCCATACCGGGATATGGTATGGATGGTAGAGTATTCCATCAAGTATTCTTCAGTTTCATTATGACATACAGAGATTAATATATACGTTTTAATACTTTCAATAAACAAGTGCAGTGAACCCCTACCCGGAGTTTGGCTCAGAGCAAAGTTCCGGGTAGCACTACGTTGGTTATGGGCTGGCGTTTCTCTTTCCATCGAGTCTTTCCTCCTTTCGAAGAGTCTTACCAACGAGTGCTTCCAGCTCGTCTCACCCCTATAACGTATAAAAAACGTATAAAAAAACCCCAAGAAATCGAATATTCCCTACCGCTTTCCTTTGTCTGTCTATGTATGCCTATCTTTAAAACTACCCAAAGGATTTTGATACGCTTTTTAATTGATTGTGATTCATGAGGAAGGACGCCGCGCAGGTCGCTAGTAGACTATACAGAAACCGCCAACCGTTTTGTAGATTACAACCTACCATCATTACACAAACTATTCATATCAATACTTTTGTACGTCTAAGTATGTCTACTGAAAAACCAGACCCTACAACACAATATACATTATTAAATATTTTACAAACTATCTACATCGTCTTCTATCGTATTACATTTATAAGGACTAGCAATCAAACGCTTTAAGTTAGGAGAAAAACGATTATTCTTTATTCACGATTGTCACTATTTTAACATCAAACCGCCACATAAATATTACATTAGCGAGATAATAAATTATATTATAACATACAATAAACTTCCTACAACCTATACCTAACGAATCACCCAAGATTTAAATAAAACATCACACATGGAATGTAACATAGACGTCTTATGCCGAAATACTGAAAACGCTACTCAAATTTACGCAAAAGCGTCACATTTGCCATTACTAGACTTGAGGCTTGCTTAAATTTGATTTACGTCTGAGTATTTGGCCGTGAATCATTATCCTATTTGAGAAGTCCTTTAGTAAAGCTCCTCCCCGTGTTTAGAGCGCATGTGACTCCTCAGATTGCATTTCTGCACGTACGCCTGCCCACAAATCTCACACTTGAACCGCCTATCATTCGTGTGTATCCTCATGTGCTCTCTTAGCGTCTTGCGTCTAGCAAACGCTTTCTGACACACCTCACACTTGAACGTTCTCGTGCCCGTGTGCTTGACCATATGATCGTAGAGATCACTGCATTTAAAGAACCTCATCTCACACATGGTGCACGCGAATTTCCTCTCCTTCAAATGATCCCGGTTCACGTGAACCCGATACGCAGTTTGACTAGAAAAACTCCTATCACATTCCTCACACTTCATCATCGTCCCAACGCCGTGGACTTCCAACTGATGTTTCTGTTTCTGTCTACACTCTTTAAAGGTCGCCGTGCAGTAGTTGCATTTGTTCACGAATCTGCCGTTCCTATTGTGCGCCCTGTTCATGTGGAATGTGCACGTACGCATAGTATTGAACACTTTATCACACTGATTGCACTTGAACACGCCCGTTTTGTGGCTGCCTTCGTGCCCTCGCAGTTGTTTGATATTAACAAAGCCAGCATCACACAAATCACACACGTAATTCCTTATATGAACATTCATATGAGCCAGCAGGACTTTGAACGCTCCAAATTTCTCTAAACAAACATAGCATTGCAACTCATCCGTATCAAACTTGAAGGGTACTATGAGATTTTTTATATCCGTGAATATGCTTATTTCGTGTTCTTCTATAAGATGATAGATCAGTATATCGAGATCATCGATGCTCTCTTCGCAAATGGAGCAGTGCAAGTCTGTAATATCTAGTTTGATGCAGTATCCGTTGAGATGGGCCTTGGTCGTGAAGCAGGCGTCATCTATTCCCTCGTGGGACTGCAAGGTGTGCAGTTTTAAGTCAGCTGGTTCTACGAACTGTTCCGTGCAGTAGCAACACAGGTAGCCTCGCCCTCCGAAACTCCGTATGGGCGTTGCGTTGGAGCACTTCAAAATCTCTCGTATATTATGCCAGTGTTTATTCATCTCTTCGTTTAAGCTGCACTTTACTTTATCGGGCTCCGTCTTCACGATGTTAATCGTATATAAACCGTCCCATTCATTAACATCGCCTTGTTCACCTATAAAGAAAACGTTAATTTTATTGTTATTCACCAACTGTCTAAGTTTAGAGATACTACTCTCTGAGCTTTTGCCCGAAGTTTCGTGAGTACAAAAATTATCGTGTCGACTACAGAATTCACACCACTCACATTGATCACCACTCTAGAAATATTTCGAAATCAGTCTTTCCTTGCAACTAATCTTGCATGCATTTTATATAATAATAAACTTCCTTCAGTGAGATTATCTAATACGTATTGTGTCTATCTTCAAAATTTCTTTATGAACTGAAAATTTGTTCTTTAATATCTGTACAAGGTTCTTCAATCTGATGTCAAATAACCACCATATTATGTATCGGCAAAGGTCTTACAAATTTGTTTCTCTTTAACGAGGTACCATTCAATTCATAAAAATAATGCTTTAGATGACTCCTATGTAGAACGTTATTTGATACAGTATGAGTATATAATATGCCAAATATTTTAATGGAAGTCTTGGATATTAAAAATATGATAATCTTTTTATTTATTATCTTTTTATTTATTATTACTAGCTGACCGAACCCACTTCGTTGGGCATAATGTTAATTATCCTTTTCGGTCTTTCATATAGCCTATGACACTCAGCAATAATGTGGCTTTCTATATTGCAAAATATCGTAACACTAAAATGCTTCACTGTTTTAAGTTACTAAAATCCCTACTATGTATAGTACGCGTCATTTATGTTTAGCGCTGGATGAGAATAGCTGCGCATCGGTAGAATCGCCCTTGTAACTGACGTATTGGTGCGAGAAAGACAACACGACTGGGACAAGCAATCAACGCTCGCGCACCCGACGATCACGCGCCCCGCGCGCCGCGCCTTTCGTTTCGTTCAGCGCTAAAGATTCGTAACGCCTACTATACTGATATGATAATTCTATTTTTTTGTAACTTCAGGTCACGTAAATTTTTTATACCATTGAATCGTTTAGTCAATTTTGTAATTTTCAATATGTTAATATACTTGGGGTAAATAAGAGAAATATTATACAAAATTCAGTTTTATTAACAAATTTTTACATATAGTACTCAATATTTACACAATTTCTCATATGACTGATACACGGTATAAGATTTACTTCCGAAAACTAAAACAATTATTATCCCCATGAATCCCCATAGCTTAGTGCATATGACTTAATCTTGACGGAGATTTTTAATAGTCAAAATTATTAATAGTCCAAGAAAATAGAGCTTTAAATACGAATTTATAGATAACGTGCTTCAACTTATGATTTGTTGAAGTTATCATTATCAACCGTTAATTTCTAGCCACCATATCCCGATTTCTTTGATTTTACCCAAATAATGATGTATAATATCATTTTGATGCAAAATTTTATGTTCTTCAACTTTCATGAAAGGTATTTTTTCTAGCCCTTACTGTTTCCCTAAAATTAAAAAAAAAGTTTATTTTTATTTTTATCACAAGTTTTCGAGGATGGATTAAAAAAAGACTTTCACTAGTCGATTACGGATCTTCCAAAGTACCTTATAACAAAAATTCAAGCTATCTGAAATTCGTATTTAAAGTTCTATTCTCTTGGAATATAATGATATGTTAAAATTAGTTCCCGTATCCCGACCTGCAATGGATAACAGCATGCGCGAGGATTCGTAGTCGCCCGCTTGCGATATATTTACAATACATTACTGTTCTTCTAATTTTATTGTTTCATAGTTTTATTAAGAAATATAAAAAAGAAATTACTGCATAACAGTGTTATAGTACACCTACTGGATCGGTAAAAATAGAAATTCATAAATTTGTAACGCAATTTTTTATGATTATACAATGCTCCATTTATTGTTTAATTTCAAAATATAAACGACTCTGGTAAAGCAGGTACCATTAGGGGCCATTCATAAAGTACGTCACACGTTAATGGGGAGGGAGGGTATCACCGAAGTGTGACATCGCGTGACAAGGGGCATGGGGGGTCAATACTTTTGTGACGTCACTTGTTAAAATTTAAAATACTAAAACGCAATTTTTTGATGTGAATTAAAAATTTTATATATTTTTTAAAAATTATAATTAATTTAATTATGTTTTTAAATACATACATAAATTTTAAAAATGTGTAACGTCACATCAGGGAGGGGGGTTATAAAATTGTGGCAACCTGTGACAATGACGGAGGTAGGGGTTCAAAAGTCCTAAAATTCGTGTGACGTACTTTATGGATGGCCCCTTAAGTCGAGGGCCATTGGCAGTGTTTCTAATTATCCGTCCACCACTGTATATCTTCAGAATCACTGATGCGTTCAGACATAAAAATTGGGTCTCAAATTTATCATGTTTTAGCCTCATAAGCCTCAATTTTCGAAAATGAATCCTTTACCTCTACATTTTGCATGCGTCTTTTCTCTAACCGTTCTTAAAATTAAAATTATTCTTATATTAATTTGTATTGCACATTTTATTCAAGAAAGAAAGATCTTTCATTGCGATTTGCGAGCTATTTAGAATCAGACTTGTTTCGCCGTTTGTGCGTTATGACATCATATTAAAAATGTTTCAATAGTCATGAACTGATCAGTCTTCAAGGTATATAAATTGCTTTATTACAATAATACGCCAACGAGCTAACGTGTCATCTGATGGTAAGTGATATTACACTAGTGTGTTGCCTGCCTTTGAAAAAGCTACGCTCTTTGTTGATGGACCCCAAATATGTTTGAGGATACATTATATTCGGAAACTGATTATATTGAGTAATTGTAAATAGTTTCAGTTTCTATTATGAAAGTTCCAGAATCAATAACTATAATGTTATAATCTTTAAAACGCACTCTCTAACCTCCTGTAATTCGCAAAGTAACGAGGAGAAGTAGACTTTACTGAAAACAAAAACAGTACAATAGCACAAATACTTGTGCTATTTAGATATGAACCAATTCATAGTCAATTCGAGCCTGATAAAGAGAGACCATCTCAAACGTCCTCGCCGTGTTTCGTTCGCATATGACTACGCCAGCTACATTTCTGGACAAAGGCTTGGCTGCAATGTTCACATTTAAACCGTCTATCATCATCGTGTATACGCATATGTTCCCTAAGCGTTTTTCTCCTACCGTACGCCTTGTGGCACACCACACATTCGAACGTCCTAACACCCGTATGCTTCACAAGATGATCCTGCAATTCGTGGTTCAAAAAGAACCTCATATCACAATGGTTGCAGACGAAACGGCGCTCGCACAAATGATCCCTTTTCGTGTGAACTCGTAGCTGGCTTTGCGTCTCAAATGTCTTGTCGCACGCCTGACAGTTAATCGTAACAGTCTTTACTCCATGCACCTCCACCAAATGCTTCTCCTTCATCCTGTGCGACTTGAAGAGCTCCTTACAATAGCCGCATCTGTTTATCCTGTTCGAGTACACGTGTACCGATTTCTCGTGCATTTTCATTTTGCGGTACGAGGCAAAGGTTTTAGAACAAACTTCGCATTGATAGGAGCCGTTTTCGTGGCAGTTGACGTGGTTTTTGAGCGTCGACCTGTTCACGAATCCCGCATCGCAAATATCACACGTATAATTCCGAAAGTGGATACTCATATGTTCTAAAAGACCTTTGAATCTATTAAAAATTTGCGGACATATCGCACAGGTGAGAGATTCTGTCTCAAACTTGAAAGGAACCACATGGCTTTTGATGTCTGTAAAGAATTTGATGTCGTGAGCTTTGATTAGATGGGTCGTTAGTTGGTCGATATTTGGAGGACTTTCTTCGCAGAGATTACACTTTAGTCCCGTTATGTCGAGTTTAACAATATACTTGGACATTATGGCCGTTTTCATAAAGTCTTTTGTGTTCGAACTATGTTGGTCGAGAGTGTGTTTTTTAAGGTCTTTCGGGTCTTCATACTGGTCTTCGCAAAAGCAACACGCGTAGCCTCTACCACCGTGACACCGAATCGGCGTAGCGTTTGTACACTCCAACATCTGTCTAATGTTATGACGATGCTTTTTGATCTCCTTATCTTTTAGCTCTGGCACTTCCTCGGTAAAACTGTTCTTCCAAACTAATTTAATCGTTTCTGCTATAATTTTTCTCTTAGAATTACCTGAGGATCTTGTGCCAGTGCTTTGGAGTATACCTACAAAGAAAAATATAGGTTATTGATCGACGCTCGTCAAATTTGGTTAGGTGAGAGACGTAGTCGCGAATAAAATTTTTTATTATAGTACCAAATAGTTAATTTTTTTGGGTTAGTTAGTTTGTTCCTCGTACAACATATTTTATGAGAACAAACATCTGTTAATTATAGTAATACTAATAATAATCGTCTATCTGCTCTTTGGACGTCACTACGGGCTCTTATTATGGGACCATAATTATGTCTACTTGTAAATTTTACAAAATATAAAAGACCGATTAGAAATATAATGTTTGATTCTATAAGATTTGATATATTATAATATTGACTATTCGATGTACAATTACATTAAATTTAAAGACGAGATCATTTAGTCTTTTTTCGTAATAAAATCCTTACATTTTTTCTTTGTTATTGACAATCAGCCCATATATCCTTCAGTTTAAGCTGTGTGTTACCGCTTTTACCGTCACAAAGTGTTTTCTGTTTTTGATAATTTATATTTAGGCTTGTGGATTCAATGTCTATAGTTTAATCTGCGTAATAAACGTTTCTTTCTCTTTTCTAATTACACACAAAATCACAATCACTTAGTACACTTATTAATTCTTACATCACTTAACCAATCCTATACTCGTCGCTTTACTGATTCCGTGGTTCTTCTTCATATGTTTCCGTTTGCTATTCTGCGTGGCGTAAGCTTTGCTGCACACGTCACACTTAAATTTCCTCTCGTTCGTGTGCGTCGCTAAATAATGTCCCAACATGTGACGCTTGATAAAGAAACTCATACTGCACACTGAGCAGGCATATGGACGCTCCTTTAAATGTACACTTCGCATGTGCAACATCAAATTGGACTTCAGACTGAACTTCTTATCACACATATCGCATTTGATTCCTTCGACGTTATGTACTTGGGACATGTGACGTGTTTTCTGATAGTAATTCTTGAACCTGGCTTTGCAAATCTGGCAGACACTATCACCAGCTATTCCTTTATGCTCTGTGTTAATATGAGCCTTCTTCTTCGACTCAGCCGGGAAGACTAGACCACAATGTCGACAGGGATAACTATTGCTCTTTTTAATATGCGTGGTCTCATGACGTTTCAGTCTAAAACTATTCACGAACCCTGCCCCACATATTGTGCATATAAAATTCCTGTAGTGCTCGTTCATATGCTGCATCAGCAGCTTCATATTGTGGAAGATCTCATTGCATACACAGCAGTTTATTTGTGGTTCATTGGTCAGTTTGAAGGGTTGGAAATAATCTGTCACTTCTAGGTAGTACTTCTTATCGTGTTCACTAACTAAATGGTTGGTTAGATCACCTATAGCTTCAAATGGTCTATTGCAGAGTGTGCATTTAAGATCGACGATATCAAAGCACGCTACGAAGCTGCTCATTCCAGTCCCAGCTTTGTAGGAAGGTTTTTCTTTATCGTGATCAATGTGGGTATGAGTTCTTAGCTCGTTGGCGTCTGGGAAAGTTTTGAAACAGTACGCGCATATATAACCAGCGTCGTTGCGATCTTTGAAGGGGGTAATATTTGAGTTCGTGAGCAAAATGTTAAGATTGTGCCATTGTTTCTGCATCTCGGTTAGATGCTTTTCGCGGTATACTATATCGTGTACGTCATCCGTCGCTTCTGTTTCAATATCTTCTTTTAACTTCCGTTTTTTCCTGGCTCCAGTACGGCCTATAAAAGAAAAATAGCTGTTTCACTTGCCGTTTCGGAATTTAAACGAAAAATCACACTGCAACTAAAAACACCGTCCTATTTCTGTAAGCACAGGGGAGGCAAGCGATGGAGATAAATATTAAATAAATACTTTTTTAATACAGAAATAACACGAATGTCTTTCAGAGATCTTGATGATAGTTTCAGATTTCCTAACCGGTACAAGTTTATTTATACGCAGAAAAGTCTTTGTAAAGATTAACGTGTATGTATATATAGCCCAAAATAGCCCTAGCGTTGAGTTCCAAGTATCATCTGCGTTGAGCCTGTGTATGTAACCTAATCTTCCTAAATTATAATCAGTTTATGTATTGACAAAATCCGCCGATTTTGAGTCAAGCCCAAATAGACGTCATCAGACATCAGACGACTTTCTTGTACAACATATTATATAGATAATATAAATAAAACACGTTGTCTATTCAAAATTAGTTTATTACTCGTTCTCTATATTAGATCTCTTTTAGAATTAATTGGCTTTACAAAAATAGTAGTTAACCAAAAATGAGACAATCTAGCGGTATCTACAAATGATATAAAACATAATAAAATAAACCTTAAATTGATGAAGCCTAATTCATTTGCTTAGATAAAACACCTATACTTAATAATTTAACATAAGTTTAAAACAAATTATTTTTATTACACAATTGTGATGTTTGTTCATCTAATCAGTAAACGATCTTTTTATAATAATAAGGCGACCCAAAAAGGAAGTTAAGAAAAGATAATCTAAATATATACAAAATTATTAGTGTTCGTTAGTCTCGCTAAAACTCGAGAACGGCTGAACGAAAATTCATCGGGAAAAGCATAAAATCAACTGTTTTCTCTTTCGTTTATTGAAGCAGTACAGAGCCTGCTAGGTCAGCCATTTAAAATTCATCGATTTAACAAAGCACAGGTGAAATGTTATTAGTTGAAAATGTAGAACTATTGTCACCTTTGTCAACGGTTGCCAGGAGTAATATGCGTTGCTTAGATAGAACCCATCACTTCAGCCCAAATAATAGCTGTCTGCCCAGACAGCTATTACTTTGAATGCCAAGAGTGATACGCAGTTTATTTTGGGATAATCCTTTTCTAAATCTATATATTAAACGGTGAGGTACTAACTACCCATCTAGTTTAATATATTTGTTTAATTTATAATGTCCGCACAGTTCTCATTAAAAATAATATTAGTTAAGGCTTGTCCGCAAAATTAGCCCAATCAATTATTTTATGTTAGCCAAATAAATGCCATATAAAAGCAGCATTAGGGGACATCATTAATGTTTATTATTTAAAGATCTCCCACAAGAGATACCGTTCGGCAGAGCTAATATTTTTGCACGTTATGACAAAGCTAACATTTTTTGATCGCTTACTTTTTGTTGTGGTGATTATTAATATTTTTAGAATGGCGTCTTTCACTTAACCTCATACATTAATATATGCACTTTCCCCAACTTTGTCTAGATTCTAGACTAACGAGTGCCTCAACCATTCAATCAGTACATGGAGTAAAAAGGAAATTATGGAGAAGAACTAATTAAATTATTATGGACCTGTTAGACGAAAATACTCTCCAAATGCAATTGATTGCTATGTAAATTCTTGAACCATTCCATGATTAATTTACATCACTTTAACTAAAGCCCTATTGTGTTTGGAAGATTGTAGAACTTGATTGTGGAAACCCCTTAGAAAATAGGGTCAAATTATACCAATCATATACATATGTACATCATTAAATCCACTTCCAAAGTATTCCAAAACGCACATAAAAAAAGTTCAACATTTTCTATTTTAACCTACTCACAACCAGCGAGGACACCAGCTAGAACTTTTTCTGCTTGCGCCTTAATTTTACTCTCAGCCGCAATTTCCTTCAACGTCATCTCTCTATTATCGATGAGATGTTTCACATCATCAAACTCTTTGAATATATCAAGGTCATCTTGGTGGAGACGCATATGGCTCTTCAGACTACACTTCTGCATAAACGTTTTCTTGCAAACCTCACATTGGAACCTCTTATCATCGTCGTGTATTTTCATGTGCTCTTTTAAAGTCCTTAAGCGAGAGAAAGACTTCCCGCAGACGTCGCACGAGCACATCTCCGAGCCTGTATGCCTCGTTATATGATCTATGAGTCCGCGTTTGGAAAAGAAGTTGGCATTGCATTTGTCGCACATAAAACTTTTCTGCTGAAGATGGTGATGCTTTATATGTCTATTTAGTTCGAATTTCTTTTTGTACGTCTTATTGCACGCGTTACACGCATACACTATTGGCTTTTCGTTGTGGACTTTGACCATGTGCGCGCTGCGGTCGTAGTAGCTGACAAATATCTCGGGACAATGCGGACATTTGTTCCTCAACCATCCACCTGTATGGACCCCCTTTTCGTGATTGCGTTTCTTAGCTAAAGACGTGTAGGTCTTTTCGCAGAAATTGCACTGGAAATTGCCTTGGTAATGCGTCTTGCCGTGCTTTCGCAATGCCGCTATCGTTATGTAGCCTATTCCACATTTCTTGCAACAATAGTTCCTATAATGGTTGCTCATATGAAGGTACAAGTTCTTGAAAGACATGTGAACCACGGAGCAGACAACGCAGGTGAAGTTCTGTCCGTCTTCCAGCCTGAACGGGAGTATGATATCTTTGATATGTCTATGTATCGTCTTACTGTGTTCCAGGACGAGGTGTTCTTTGAGGTCATTCAAGTCTCTCATGTCGAGATCGCACACTAGGCACTGCAGATTAGTTATGTCAAGTTTGATGGGGTTATAGCTAAGTTTGTAATCTAGCATCGAGTTGATTTTAGCCTTCTCCGATTTCAGGGCTGTGTGTTCGCGCAATTCCTGTATCGTTTTGAAGTATTTAGCGCAGTAGAGGCAGGAGAAGCCTCTCATGGTCTTATCGCGGAAGGGGCTCGCGTTGGAGTACTGCAGAATGGCTGTGAGGTTAACCCTGTGCTCTTTGCGCTCGGGGGTGGCACTTACATCGGATTTCTTTTCCTTTTTCTTGCACTTGGCCGCCCCGTCCGTTCCTATAACAGAAACGAAGCACATCTCATTATCTTCATCCACTCTTCTTATTATAACGTGTGGGGGAAACTCTTCTCTGGGGTCGTGTTATCGGCATTTCTTAGCGTTTTATTTCCTGTATGGTTCAGTTAAGTAAGACCGTTGGATAACACTGTTGAATACGTTTCGAGCAATCTAAAGTGTAAATTCAGTCAGTGTAGTATTTCATTATTGGTATATAAGGTCAATTAAAATATTATAAACACACAGTCAAACTACAAAAACATGTATAGTTTCTTTCGTCAAGTAAACAGATATTTAGCTAATTAAAAACATGCAGACTGTAGAACTTTTGTAAGGAGTTTATAAATAAATGATTAATTTTAATGACAGCTACATATATTGGTTAGTTTCACGCAAAAACTTTTTAAACAGCTTAGCATATTTAAAATACTGATAGGTTATAGACCCTGGATTAACACTATCTTTTTAAGCAACTATAGGGATCAAAAACTATGCCTTTAAAGCCGCATGGCGCAGCTCCGCCTAGCACGAATTTATTGTGAAAGCATTGATTATTTTTATTCGTCCTTTTATCGTGGTATGAAAATTCATTGAGTTAAAATAAGGCAAAAAGTATAATGTTTAACATGAACTTGCATGTACTCATGTATTCTTTAAGTTTGTAAGGTCCTATGACGACAGCTTGGCACACTGGTAGCACAAGGTGGTTCGCTCAGCACTCCGGAAAAATATATTTGAAATTGCCATTTGTATTTTTCCGGGGTGGCTGTGTATAGTGTTTATGTATTTACTTCTAAGGTCTTCTTTAGCGTGAGACTAGATGGCAATATGTATAAGTGACCTGAAGTATTTAATGACATATTTATTTTACTTTTCTTATAAACAAAGGACCAGATTACATGACCAACCAAGTCCTATACATAGCTGAAGGCTTAGACTAGTATGCCTCTCTCTCTATGAGTATTTTTGATGTGACAACTGCACGCACGAAAATTCATGACTCATTCTGCGTCACCTCGCTCTGAGGCGTTCCATTTAAGGCTTGAAGTGCAAGCGAGAGCGGGGTACGAGAGACAAAGAGGCACCATCGGCACAACGCAACCATTCCCTCAGTTTTCCCTTATGACGTCACGTTCAACTACCGTCATTGAACCGATTTTACAGACAACCAATTTTTTTTTGCTATTTTTTGTCTATACTCTATAACAGTGTTTTCAACCTTTTTAGTGAGGCGACCAAAAAATTTAAAAAATATTTGCGACCCGACCTTTCGCATTTTTATCATATCATATACATAAATATAGGTATGTTACAAATATTAATTCCATACAATGACTTTGTATGTCGTCACAATTGGGATTCGGATGTTATTGCATAACATAATATAAAATTTCATCGCAAAATGTGTTCGTAAGAGCGTAACTTGGTAACAGCTGAACCGATTTACATAAATCTTTTTTGGAATACTCACGGACGTACAATGGTTTTTAAGTAATAAAAATTGTAAAATAGCATATGTAAGAGTATAAGGTTTTCCGGTAGGAGAGGTACAGCGTAAACGAAGTCTCTTTAAATAGGCTAGTTGATCATATATAGAAATTCACTTCTTAGCTTCTTAATACTTCATACAAAAGTATTTTAAGTTAAAAATCTCATTAAAGTTACGTAGAAAAATCTAGATTTTACGTTAGGTCTAAATTCCATACCATTTTTAACCGACTTCAAAAAAGGAGGTTAGGTTAGGTTAGGTTAGGTTTTGTTCGCAATTGACCATATTTCCATTCCATAGACCATAGGTTCGAATATTTGCTTTTTTTTTAAGTTCGGGCATAACTTCGTCGTATATTTAGTTAAATCGATATTGTATAGATAGTAAGATTGTTGTTGCATTCACTTGGTACCGACTTCGAAATTATGAAATAACTATTAAATCATTTCTGTATACTAAATGAAAATACGTATGACGTTGTGCTAAGCAAAATTTATTTTTAACCCCCGACGCAAAAAGAGGGGTGTTATAGGTTTGACGTGTCGGTCTGTCTGTCTGTCTGTGGCATATCCAGAGAGAATGAACCGATTCCAATTTAGTTTTTTTTGTGTTACAGGTGTTTTACGGGCGAGTGTTAGACATGTTTGATGAAAATCGATTGAGCCGTTTAAAAATTATGGGGGGTTAAAATGGGGAAGAAAAACCGAATGTCTGAAAATATGCTCAAGTGGTGTATCAAATGAAAGGTTATGACTTGTTTCGGTCGGGGGTTTATGTATTTTATAATATAAAGTATTTGCTTTTAGGGCTTAGTCAGTATATTTTCGTAAAAAAAACATTTCATTGTATACATAAAATAATTCATACGTCAAATAGACACTTACCTTTTTAGACATAATCAATTGAAAATTTTCGAAATGTATGCATGTTTGTTTGTCAATTTTTAGAAACGTCAAATTACGAGCTCCACAAAACGTACACTTTTCCGAGGGCGATTTTAATGTGATTTAAAAAATAATGTTTAGCCTAAAGTGTAGCTTAATTACGTTAGAAATATTTCTGTATCTTCAATTATTACGTAATTAATTTCTCTATTATTAAAAAGTAATAATGACAATGCAAAATTATTACAATTTCAATATTATAAAGCCGAAGAGCTTGTTTGTTTGCACGCGCTACTACGAGGAACTACTGGTTCGAATTGAAAAAAATCTATTGAGTTGGATCGTCCATTTCTATTCAAATAAATAATAAATATACATATTTTCAGGACATTTATACACAGCGCCATCTAGTTCCAAGCTAAGCAGAGCTTGTGTTATGGCAACTAGATAACGGAACGAATTACATATACATACTTTTCTTTTGTAAATACATACATACAATACATATCAACACCCAGACACCAGAAAAATACATTTATTTAGATAAAAAGGGGTCGCCAACGTGGCGTACATTAAATATAGAGTAACACAATAGATTTACAAATTAAATAATGCCGCCACAATTATAGGCGTCCACAACATACACCCATACTAATATTATAAATGCGAAAGTAACTCTGTCTGTCTTTTCATCACGCTCAAACTACTGAGCCGATTAGAACGAAATTTGGTACACAGATGAGCCTGGGGAAGGACATAGGCTACTTTTTCTTTTTTAAATCAACCCTCAAAAGGTTGCGCGAGGGGTTGAAACTTTTTATAATTTTACGCTTTCACGGCCAAACCGCTGAACTTATTGTAATGAAATTCGGTACATACATGATCTAGCAGGCCTGAGATAAAAAATAGGCTACTTTTTAATTGGGAAAAGGGTTATAAGAGGGGAAGGGGGGGTCAAAGTTTATATGAAAGTCCACGCGGAGAGTCGCGGGCGACAGCTAGTTTTGATATAATTTATAACAATATAGATTAAAACATACATTTACATTATTTTGATGTAAAAAAAAGATATTAATTATTTAGGTATCGAGGATGGCTCAGGTAGGACCAATAGAAGCGAAGCATCAGCGAAAAATATTGTGCAAAAGGGGGGGGAATTCATATTAAATTCAAATTAAACGTGTATACCTACCTACCTATGTTCGTAAAACTATTTTCATCTCTTTCTCAGCTAAACGAATGAAAGAGACAGAATACAACCCTTGAGCCATTCGAAAAAAATTAACATATAACCTAGAATTTAAAAATAACGATTTTTCTTTGACTATAAGCCTATATATTTGACCTACCTACATTGGTTAAAGAACAAACTATATTCATCTCTCTTACGTCTATACGAATGAAAGAGACAGAATATATCTTTTTTTTTTAAATTTATTGATAGAAGGTAATAATTTTGCATTGCCGTCAAACACACTTTAAAAACAAACCAAACGTCAGACTATGGAAGAATTTACGTATACATATTATTCAACTCTACTATTCAACGATTTAGATTTAGATTTAAAGAATTACGCGAAGAAGGATGGCGGCGGAGTGAGTGACTGAACAGTGATGTGAAAATGTCACTGTGCTCCGGTCTGAAGGGCACTGTAGCCAGCGAAATTACTGGGCTAATGCGTCTTAACATCTGATGACTGAAGTGGGGAGCGCCGGTGTAGTGCACCCTTGCCCGGAGTTGGGCTTTATAGCAAAGTTCCGGGTAGCACTGCATTGGCTATGGGCTGGCGTTACTCTTACCATCAGGAGTGCGTCCAGCTCGTCTCCCCTCTTCATAGTATAAAAAAAAAAGTAGGTTTTTTTGGTCCGAGATCCCAGGGCCATCAGACGTCACGTATTTTCTAATGAACGAAATGTGGACGATTGAGTAGTGTTAGTATGTACTAAGAACGTATGCCTACCTGCTAGCTTGCTCAGAAGGCCAATTTACAGGTATCAGGTAATCAAGGTACATAAAAAAAAAATCTATCTCACAGGACTTCTAATGGCTGATTTTCACATATGTTTAAGGCAATACCCTAATAAATAAGTCGCCAATACTGGCAGACACTCTCCGTCAGCCGTATTGATGATCGGACGCTTTAAAGCTCCAAAAAAATCACTTGAATTCACGTTAATTCTCGGATGCTTCATTTTTAGGTGCTTAGATGTTTCGTTCATTAATGACGTCACACCTTAGTAGAAAACTTGCAAAGCTATGACGTCATCCGACTTTTCAAATCAATACATCTCCAAGTTTTCGAATTGTAACTATTATTTTTCATTAAATTTATCGAGGAATATTAAATTATTTTAAAATTTATCTGAATTTTAATTATGTTAGTAGAAGGAAAAGAAAGGGAATGAGAAACGAAAAGAGAAAATCTATCCTTACACACGCAATTCTTCCATAATCTTATTAAAACAAGGCCAGTAGTTTTGTGTTTAAGACGAGTTTTATAGGAGTGTTTTTTTCCATAATAATTTACATAAACAAATAAATTCCATAAAAAATATTATTTTCTATAAAGCAAATAATATTGAAGAAAAAACCCTTTAATGCATAAATATTGTAATGCTTGTTTATAAAAAAAAAATATTTTACCTAACATCAAGTGAGCCAGTTAGCTGGTCAAACGCCTGCTTTAAATTTTTTGACATGAAAAAAAAAAAATTTTTTTTCGTCAATACGTCCCGCCGTATACACAAAACCACTAAACCCGGCACATACAAAGATAACACTTACGTTTGCTCGACGTCTCGCCGTCGGGCTTCGCCCTCTTGGCGCGCGCGGCCGACGTCGACGCCCTCGTTCTCTTTTTGGGCTTTTCCTCTGAACTTTCAAATTTAATCGGGACTTCGTAATCTGAAAAGTTCGTTATATCGAATATTAGTCATTAATGAGGACCCTATTATTAATACTAGGTTGTTTTGAATTCATCTTATATTAATAATGTTATTTAAACACTCTTTAATCTAAATATATAAAAGAAGAAACTGACTGACTGACTGACATATCAACGCAAAGCCAAAACGGCTAAACGTAGGCACTTGAAATTTGGAAGGGACATAGCTTAGGTACCGTAGAGGTGCAATAAGAAAGGAGTTCTTTTGTATGAAATATCTAAACCGCTTAAGTTAGACGCTTGAAATTTGGCATGCAGGTACCTTAGTAAAATTAAAGCTTAGTTGCAACAGGATATTACAAAATTCCCGCGGGAACGGGAGTTAGCGGGAAAAACATTTGTATGAAAAAAAACAGCTTGAACAAAATCTTGTCTGGTCATCTAGTTAGTATTATATACCTCGATATATATAAATTACGTGTCACGTTATTTGTCCGCGATTAACTCCTAAACTACTGAACCGATTTTAAATTAAATTTGCACACCGTGTGCAGTTTGATCCAACTTAAAAGATAGGATAGCTTACATCCCGGTATTGCCCCGGGAACGGGAACTACGCGGGTAAAACTGAAGGACACAGCTAGTTACTATAATATAATACAAACAAAGTGTCGTTAAAATTGTTGGTCTTAATTTTTGATGATCGAACAAAAGAATGTCAGTAAAATAAAATATATAGAACTCACCCGGTCCAGAAAAATCGTCATCCAAGTTATCCGAATTTATATCCATATCGTCATTGGGTATTTCAATTTTAATGGTTTCCGCTGCAAACAAACAAAATAATAAAAGTTACAGTTTAATTTATCAAACTCAGGCAGGTGATGAAAAGTCTACCTGCTTAAGAGTATATTAAACTGTGTCTATATCGGTTAAACTGACAGACAGACAGACGAAAATTTAACTGATTGCATTTTTGGCATCAGTATCGGTCCCTAATCCTAGTCCCTCTTATACCTAGTTATTTTGGCAATATATTTCATCTACTGAATTGACCTCTCTATACTAACATATTAATTATAAGTATGTATTAAATTGTACTATTTCAATGAGATAAATTTATTTAATATCATGTCATAAAATTATTAGGTATATTTTAGTTGCAATAAAATGGACCAGTATTTAACTATACTTACACACACACATATACCCACACACACATATACATACCCACACATACACACACACACACACACAAACACTACTGAATGTCATATCAATAACTTCTAATACAAACTCACGTTTAAACACCACCTCCTGCATCTTCTTGAACCTCTCCTCTGTGTTCTGGACTTGCTTCTTGAAATTGAAAGCGTTCCGCAGCTGCGTGACGCACACTTCGCAGATCCCGCCATTGCTGTTGCCCGGAACGGGCGATGATAGCTGAAAGAGTAACAAATTAATGAATATAAATTACGTACCACATTGTTTGTCCACAATTGCCTCCCTAAACTACTGAACCAATTTCATATCTGTGCAGATTGATCCCACTTAGAAAATAGGATGAAATTGGTTGTCTACAAAGAATTGTTCAACATAGATTGACAGACATTGATCAACATATTCAAAATTGTCATCCATACTAGTATTTTAAATGTGAAAGTAACTATGTCTGTCTGCCGAAAATTGGTACAAAGATAGTCTTAAGCCTGAGGAAGGACATAGGCCACATTTTTTTTAATCAACGCCCAAAAATTTGCACAAGGGGTTGAAACTTTTTATAAGTTTATTATTTCTCGGCCAAACCACTGAACCGATTATAATGAAATTTGATACACAGATGGTCTAGAGCCTGAGAAAAAACATAGGCTACTTTTTAACTCGAAAAGAAAATATTATACAAAACTAATACACAACTCAGAGGAACACAGACTCCACATGAAAATGGCAGCCTTATGCAACGTAAACAGTTTCTTCCAGGCAACCAACCATACATACATATAGGACAAAATAAGAAAAAATGTAGAGTATTAAGTTGAGGCTTCATAAGAGTGTTAAGGATCAGACTAATCCCACATTTAGAAGCATTGTAAAAAAAATGTCTTAAGAAAAAGTACTATAAACATTTGGTTTATTATTTAAGACAAAAGCCCTTAGAATGATATTTCTTAATGGTCTTGTTATTTAAAAAGAGCAACAAAAAGACATTCTTGCCAGATCATTTCTGTAGAAACTGCCTTCCGAACCGATGGTAAATGTTTTGTTTTACAATACCATGACGCTTCAAAAGTAATTTGACTTTAAAAACAATTACTTTTTATTTGGTTTAATCATTATTTAGAAAGTCAGATTATTGTAGTATTTACTTGGTTATGATATAAATATAATATAATTAATTAATCACTATGTACTCTATAAAAATACATATTACTGTGTGCAAAGTGAATTTACTTTTAAAAATTATTTCATAAGACTTAATCAATAAAGGGCCAAATCATATGTACTAACATCAGAAGGGTAAGAGTTATAATGGTAAGACAAATGGATGAAGTTATTAAGTTTATCCTTCCTTTAAATGCAGACTATTATTTTAAATGATATTAGGCTATGTACCACTTAAAAAAAACAGAACAGGTTTGACGCGAGAAAAACTACAAAACCAGCTTGTATGTAATATTGATCTGTTATGAATTTCTTTTAAATCAAATTAATAATGTGTACGTCTTGCTTAAATTTCAACTTATTTACACCAGCAGTTTGGTTCATTGAAGCAACTTTTTACATTATTCTGAACGGAATAATAGGTATGCAAGGCAATTACTGAACATAAGATGCTGTCAAAAGCTAACTAATCATAAAAGTTATAGACACTTATGAGTGAAGATTACATATTACATAATTATTTATTATCTTATTATTTCTTTACTTACGGTAATATCAAAACAGTCTTTCAACATGTCGGCATACACTTCTTCAACACCCATCCACTCATAAGATGCCGTAAAGTCCTTAAAACTCCCTTCCGACGCACAACAACGACACATACTATCTTTATATACAGTCTCCATTATTCTAATTATCACTAACTTATTATTTATATATAATAAAGTTCACTATATGAAGTAATATAAATATTTTCTATTGATATACGATCGAAGCTCCGCCATTTTCTCGAATTCGAAGGCAGAGTGCAGACGCGATTCGCGAGCTACAAGCTTTAGTCGCGAACAGCGGCTCGAGAACAACAGAAGAATAATGTTGCCGCTTATTTAATAAATTAAAAAATATTAAAAAAATCGGAATAACATAAAGCAGTACGATGGGCAATATATTATAAAACTAAAAATATTAAAATTTAAAATGATTCTTTTATCAATAAAAGCGTGGGAGCTATATTTGATATTTAAATTAAACAACAGCCAATTATTATTTTTTTATAATCATGTATAGGTCGCGTCGCGAATCTTTAGCGCTGAACGAAATCTGCGCAGAAGTCAAAAATAAGGTATCGAGGTAAAGGCGCGGCGCGCGCGAGCGATGATTGGTTGTCCCAATCGTGTTGTCTTTCTTTCACCAATACGTCAATTAGGAGCGTGATTCTACCGATGCGCACCTATTCTGGTACAACGCTAAACATAAATGACGCGACTTATACACGCCAAATAATTATACATATTACGACGTTGAAATGTACTGAATCAAAATTCTGAAAAACTGTTTTATTTCATTACTAGCGGACCCTAGCCCACTTTGTTGGGCATAATGTTAACAATTTCCAAGGAAATTTATAAATTTGCTATTCTTGTTATTTTCCGGTGACATATTGATGAAACCCACTTGATATTAGTATGTCAATCGGCAACATTTTAAAGTACTGAATATTAATTTGTCACAGTCAAATGTCAATAAAAGTCAAATTGACAGAACACAATCAATTAAAAATATTCATCAAACTTCAAAATTACAAAAAGTATTTTCTATTGTATTTAGAAGTTGTAATTTCTAATTTATTTTCGTATAAAATTGTGAAATGGATAGCACAAGCTTGTGTAGGTGTTGCTTAGCTCGTCCTCCCGACAAGGATCTAAAGAGCACTTATTCGTGTCTCGGAAAAAGTGAAATATATGCCGATATGCTGAAGGAATGCTTCGAGATTAATGTATTAGATTTGTTGATATTTTCCAAACTAACAGACTAAATATTCATAATTTTTAAATACACCTGAATGTAATAATTGGGTCCTCCATTATTTTTATCATATTTCACAAAACTAAATAAGTATTAGTTTTACAAAAATATATTTAAATGCATAATATTTTTTTTTAATTTAGTCTCACCGTTTATGTGACTTGTTTATGTTTAACTTGTTTTCACAGATCTATATATTAATTGAATCAGAATTCTAATAAGAAATTTTCATTTTGAATATACTTTTATCTTCCCACTTTTATTAATGCACCTAGTTCTCAATCTCTATACTAATATATAAAGCTGAAGAGTTTAATTGTTTGTTTGAAAGCGCTAATCTCAGGATCTACTGGTTCGAATTGAAAAATTCTTTTTTTATTGAATTGATTATTTATCGAGGAAGGCTTTAGGCTACATAACATCACGCTGTGACTAATAGAAGCGAAGATATAATGGAAAATATGGAAAAAACGGGGAAAATTATTCATCTTTGAGGGCTTCCTTTGCGTGCGCTGCTAAAACGGTTCAAGATACAAAAATAATATGTTTGAAAGATTTATTATTCTTTAAATGACCTCAAAAAAGTCTGAGACGGTATATGTCTATCTTCTTAGATTGATTCACTATAACATAATAAAAGAAATAGATCTGACGGGGACGAAGTCGCGAGCAACAGCTAGTCGTACATATGATATTGATTCAACAATTGCCAAAAACAACTTCTCAGCATCAAACCAAAGAGACTTAATCCCCTGTCAGTTATTCAACTTCTTTCTTTCACATAGATAACATTTAAATTTCAGTTATCAATAGATGAGTTGGAAGATACGAATGGTATATGTGAAGTGTGTATCATGAGACTCCGGGAGGCGTATGACTTCAAACACCAGGTTTTGAGGTGCCAGAAGGAGTTTGTCGACCGTTTGATTGCTGTAGGCATCATAGGTACGTTTGACAGTTCATTTAGATCAACTGGTGTAGTGGTATCACTTAGTTTTCTATGCAAAAGGTTGTGGGTTCTATCTGGAACACTGGTAAATAATATATGTTTGTTAGATTTTTTATATATGTATGATGCAGTAGCTGGTCTTTAGTGACTTTGTTCACACTGTCATATTTTCCTAGAAAAATAGACTTCGGAACCATCCTCATGCTTCAAGTAATATTCTTAAAAAGTAATTGCGGAAATTGGTTCAACTGTTATCGAGTTATGCAGCTACCAACACATTAGGTGATTTATTTTTATATTATAGATTTAGAGTTGAATTTGTCAGGGTTCTGGGTGTTGCTATGTATTATATGTATGTATTTACAATATAAATGTATGTATTGATTCTTTTGATTAAATGTATATTCTAATATTGTAAATTTCAGATGAGAAGTTACCAGTGAAACAGGAGGTACCCGACTTTGACCAAGATGATAATGAAGTGTATCTATTTGGTGAGTTATTTTATCATAGGTATACGCAGTTGGGGTGGTACCATTTTCGTGGACCAAAAAAGCAAGCAAACTGAGCGTGTAACATTCCTATCGCTCCTAACAAATGACCTTGAAGACCTGAACCAATTTCCACCAAACATAGCTATGGACACTGACACTCGACTGATATACCTCTCAATAAAAAAAACCTCATTAAAGTCGGATCATGCTTTTGGGAGGTACGATGCCACAGATAGACACATACACATTTATACACGTCAAACTTATAACACCCCCTCGTTTTTGCGTCGGGGGGTTAAAAATTGATTGTTTTATATTTTATTCGAAAATGTTTAAGGGAGAGAATATACCTTTAGCTTCTAAATTATCGAAATTAATCCTTTGAAAATCTATACAGATATAGAAAATGACGGCATAACGGCCATTGATACAAGGAAAAACGGAAAACTAACGGAATTACTGGGTTTTGAAGATGTCACAATCAAAAGGAAGAAGAAACGAAAGAAATCAGATAAGAGAGATGGTAAGTTATGGCGATTTTAAAATAAGGAAATGTTTTAAATCGATGGTATTTATGGATTTTTAAGTTTACACCCACTCATTTTTCACGTATGTATTATACATATGAACCTTCTTACAACACTATATGTTAAATAACCACGTGAAAATCGCGTAGATTTAAGCATATAGTCATAGGGTCAGAGAGAAGGCGACTTTGTTTACTATGTTAATATGTTACAATCAAAATGTTTTTATTTTTTAATGATCATGGAGTTATTTTGAAGGTGTAGTAGTACTTAATTTGAATGCGTTCTCTTTACTTTCTTACCGCATACATTTGTATGAGTTAATAGATTTACATTATGTTTTTTCAAACCCAATTAACATATGGGATCTGGTCCAAAACATTGCCATAATATTGGAAAAAAACTCTGTTCAAATCGCAAAGCCTGATGAGATTAAATAAAGAAATAGCTCTCTTTTTAAATTGTTAACTTTTCCTTTCAGATTGCGACGATCTACCCCTAAAAATGTCACTAAGGTTAAAAGACAGAGACGATACGGATTTGCTAAGGGTCAGTGATAACAGCAAACATTTATACAATGTGAAAAAGATATTGAAATACTCCAATTGTACTCCTTTCTTCAACAAAACTCTAAGCGGTGTTGTCTGTGCATACTGCAAGTACACATGCCCAAATATATCAGAACTAAGAACCCACAATGAAGAAAACCATAAGAAGATTTTTCTAGACACAAAACGTTTGGACAAAAGTAACTTAGCCATGAAAATGGATATTACAGACCTCCAATGTAATCTATGTTCCAAAAATATGCAAAACATATCTCTTTTAAAAAAACATTTGATGAATGAGCATTCTCAGAAATTCTACCCCGATCTATATGACTATATCTTTGAGTTTAAACTCACCGTTACAGAGATACTAAATTGTGCTCTTTGCAATTCCACATTTGAGACCTTCAAAATGCTTCTACAACATATGAACGGACATTACAGGAATTATATATGCGAAGTGTGTGATATGGGTTTTATAAATAAGCACAGATTAAAAAACCACAAACGGACACACGAAATAGGCACTTTTAAATGTGCCTACTGTGATAAGGTTTTCAGTACTAGAGTAAGAAAGAAATGCCACGAGAAATATACACACAACTCCAATACAAGATACACGACTGTCTGTCCCCATTGTGATAAGACTTTTAACAGTTATTACCAGAGGAATAGACATATGGCCGATGAACATAATACGGCAGCGGCTACCTACAAGTGTAATGTGTGTGATAAATCGTTCCTTTTGAAGTCGAAACTCACTTCTCATATTAAAAAAGTGCATCTGATGGAAAGGAATCATATTTGTCCGGACTGTGGTCAAGGGTTCTTCATTAAGCAGTCGTTAGATGAACATATGATACGGCATAATGGGGAGAGAGTGTTCAATTGTACGGTGTGTCATAAGTCATATGCGAGGAAGAAAACGTTGAGGGAACATATGAGGATACACAATAATGATAGGAGGTTCAAGTGTGGTGTGTGTGGTCTAGCGTTTGTTCAAAAGTGTAGTATGAAGTCACATATGTTGTCGAATCATGGGATTTCGTTGTCTGAGTTTGAGAATGTAGCTAAAGCTATGGGGAGTGGTGATGTTCAGTGAATGTATTATAAATATAAAGTGAGTTATAAGTAGCGTCACGAATCTTTAGCGCTGAACGAAACCTGCGCAGAAGTAAAAAAAAAGGTATCATGGGGACAGCGCGTGATCGTCAGGTACGCGAGCGATTGGTTCCCCATAGTGTTGTCTTTCTCGCACCAATACGTCAATTACGAGCGCGATTCTACCGATGCGCAGCTATTCTCGTCCAGCGCTAATCATCCGTGACGCGACAGAAACTAACGTCCGATCTGTGAACCTGTTAATATATACCCACAGTAGGTCCTTATCGTGTATTATTATGTATTATCGTATTATTATGAAATAACAAACGAGATTTATCTACGTCTTTAAAGTGCGAGACAGAGAGAGAGAATTCTCTGCGAGTTATGAATCAGCTGGTAGCGACACAGGGTTCTAGGAACTGTAGGTGTGTTCCCCGTACATTGTATAAATCCTTTATTTTTTCTGGCGTGAATAGATTGCACATTTTTAGAAACAGATAATGAAACAATACAGTCCAAACCGCGGGATACAGCCAGTTTTATATATAATGATTAGGTCCTAAAGCCTTTTTTTATATATCTACGGATATTTTTATATATTTTGGAAAACTTCGGATAATTAATGAAGTGCGAAAAAATAGCTCTCTATGAATCCGGAATATATATAGTCTGTGGTCTCTTTAGAATAAATTTGGAATCATAATCGTATTTTTTCAATTACAGAGCATAGTGCGATATATCGGTCAATGTCAAATTAAAGAAAAACGTTGTTAATTTTCTGTTACTACACGTGTAAATTGCACTCGTCGAGCGAATACACTATTTAGTACTTTTGAGAGTTCTCGATGTATGAATGAAGAAAGATGTATGTAGTTAAGACATTCAACGTTAAGCATTATGCCGTATAATGCGGCAGCATGCAAACTAACAATGTGTTTCACTTCCGCCGAGTTTTGTATATAATATAATCTCTGTAAATAAGAAATTTAGTTCTATCGCTAAAAACTAAAAAATATTTAAATTAAGTTTTCATGTTTGAAACATGTTTATAAAGAAGATGTGATGATACATTAATAAATGGTTGATAAAAGGTTGTTTTATTTTGTAAATATAAAATACAGTTATTTTTTACTTTGTAATAGTTTTATTTTCCAATCACAGAAAAGAAAATGTTTTAAACATAGTGTTCCTCATGGGATTTGGAATTAAATCATTTAAGATAAGACAGGATTTATTTTAAACCGACAAAAAAAGGTTTGTCAATTCGGCCGTATATACTTTTTTGTTTGTTCGGGTTATAATTTGTATGGACCCATATAGATAATTCTTTTTCATCTAGCAATTTGTATTAGAACCATTTTTACGGAGGGAAATCCTGTTATGTCGGACTCGCCTTTAGACCGCCATACCGACTAAAACCCAATTTATATTAAACCAGTTGTTAATAAAACTTCACTTATTTATCATTGTGTATCATTACATGGTATAAAACAAAGTCGCTGTCTGTCTGTCCCTATGTATGCTTAGATCTTTAAAACTACCTAACGGATTTTGATGCAGTTTTTTATAGATAGAGTGAATCTTAAGGAAGGTTTATATGTATAATATATGCATAATATAGTAGAGAGACTGATAAATTTAGAAGTTTCTAATGTGATGTCGAAAATAAGAACGTTTCTTTACGCTTATATTGCTAACGCTGGCTACACCCTTCGAGATAGACCACAATATTGTACTCTATTATTGTCTACCTTAAAAAGTTCTACAAAAAAGTCCGCGATGGCATGTGTTTATCTCTTAGGGCTAACCCACCATAACCATTTTTAATCCTTTACTAATAAATGGTTATTTACGAAATGATTTTTAACTATACAGCATTAATCCTTATCCAATTAAGTACCTTTAATAAATTTTGCATTTATTATAGATATAAATATGCCTTCTACAGAATGTAATTTTAGTGAATAGTTCCGAAGATATAACAAATTTAAAATGCGGGGACGTAGTTGTTACGGCGCCGGCCGGGGTTCGGGTTGACAAAAAAGCTGTGAACGTTGTGTATGAAGACATTCTGTAGTTGCACCCGTGCGAAGCAGGGGCGGGTCGCTAGTTTAATTAATAAATTGCAAATGTTTTATGGAAAAATTGGCATAAAATAAAACCCAAAATACAGCAAATAAAAATATATTCAAATAAAAATGACAAATCCAATATTTACACATATACCTACCAACCATTTTCACAAATATACCAATAAATTAAAGATAAAACAATGTACGACTTAAAAACTACATCGACGCCATTTGCATTTTAAGAAAATATATTATGCAATGACGATTTTAATTTTTAACGGACAATAACAATTTGGCGGGAAATATGACATTTAAATTTTTTCATAAAAATAGTTTTTAAACACCTGATTAAAATTTTAATGCATACTCATTGTACTCCATACAGAAAACGAAACAAAATTCGATGTACTTATATTTTCCTATGTCTATTTCCGAACATTAGATGCAAGACTACCATTACATTTGTGCATATATTTTTTACTTTTTAAATTTATATAAAAATCTATCCATTACGATTCTCGTTTCAACATAAAAAAAATCAATAAATAAACGCTCTCGCTAGTGTATTTTTTGAGGTACAGTAAACCCGCCATCCCACAAGCCTAATTAAACTACATTTTTAATCTACATACATCTAAAATGTCAAGTGTCTTAACCACAATATTATCTATGTTTAACACGAGATGTCAACTATCAAAAAATATTTTTTATCTGTCATAAATTCTTTTTCTGTGATCGCTACAATTCTTTGAGGAATGTGTACAGCCTTTGATAGTTGAGATTTTAAGCAAAGTTCAAAAAAGGAATGTTCTAAAATGCGACGACATTTTGGTTTTAATTTTTTTGTGATTTTTTAGTTTTTCGAGGACAGTAATTAAATATATTGTAAATTGTAGCGAGCGTGCATTTTATACAATAAAATATTCCCCAAAATATTTATATTTTTCCTAATTATTACGTTTTTGTTCTAACTCGCCGTCTCACAGATGGCGCTGTTATCAATCGAGAAAATTTCCATTAATATGTTCAATGCACTGGTGTTAATAATAATTTCTATAACAATTATAAATTATTACACTTGTAGGTTATTACTTATAAGATATAAGCACCGTACAATAAAAAATAAACAATTTTGATATCAGCGCCATCTATGAAGCAAAGCTGAAACTACGTGCAATACAGCTAATTTGAGAAAGTCGCCATCTTGATCTTTAAAGGCGCGAACGTATCTAGGGCTCATTATTTTTCACTGAATTTTCATATTTCAAATTTTAATAAATAATATTATTGAGGAAATGTCTCTGACAAGTCTGTCTGTTTGTCTGTCACAGTATTGTCACTTAAAAGTATGCTTTGTATTTTTTAATATTTGGCTACGACATACTAACAAATTTTAAACTAATTCACATGACTTTACACTGACAGAAGTCCATTTCTAACTTCAAAAACAAAATTTTCAAAAAAAAAAGCCGTTAAAAATATTCCAAATTCAAATCCAGTCAACCCTAACGAGCCCTTATATTTTTATTTCTTAATTCGATTTAATTGAGGGGTGACATGTAGGTGATATCGTCCCACGGGTGTCTGTACAGGGGTTGTTTCATCCTCTTCTGGTCCAGATAATGGCCTATGAGACCGACCGTCCTGCCCAGCACGAAGAGGGCATTGATCGAGCCCATCTGTATGTAGTTGTTACCTTCCTCCCTGGAAAAGAAAATATTATTGATTAATTAAAGTTTAATATAACTTTATTTGGTCTAGTCTTCATATAGTAACACTTGAATTGAAAAAAAGTCATCGTATTACAAACCATAAGGCAACATCGGTTCAAAAGCAGTTTCTATATAAATAAATAAATATTTTCAGGACATTTATACACAGCGCCATCTAGTTCCAAGCTAAGCAGAAGCTTGTGTTACGGCAACTAGATAACGGAATGAATTACATATACATACTTTTCTTTTGTAAATACATGAATACAATACATAGCAACTGCCGGACCCCAGAAAATTACAAATATATTTGTCCGGTGTGGGGATCGAACCCACGACCCTTCGCGCAGAAAGCAGTTATGCTACCACTGCTACAAGCGGTCGTCAGTATATAATATGCTATCCGAGTTCAATATGCTTTTAATAAAATATATGTATTATGTATGTGTTTGTGTGTGTGTGTGTGTATCTGTACGTGTTTGTACACGTTTACGTCTTTGTGTTCGTGTGTACTTATGTGCGTGCCTGTGTGCGTAAAAATGTATGCGTGCGTGTATTTACGTGTCTGTGTGTGTGTGTCAGCACTCACTGCGTGAACAGCTGGCAGTGGCGGAAGAGGTCGACCATGGCGGTGGCGACGATGCCGTCCACGTTGAGGATGAGGTTGGGCTTCTTGCGGGTGGTGATGGCCTCCACGTCCAGCGCGTAGCGCGTCACGGGCCACGCCGGCCAGCGCGACGTCACGTACGCCTTCAGCTCGCGCACGCGCGAGTCGGGGTTGTTGATCGATTTCACCCTACCACATAATTACACACGCATTTATATTCAAATTCATTGCATTCCATTTGAATTCGAATTTAAGGCGTTTCATTTAAATACAAATTCAAGATGTTGAATTTACATTCAAATTTAAGACATGACATTTATATATAAATTCAATACCTGAAATTGAAATTCATTCAAGACTCAACATTTAAATTCAAGAAAAAAACAATAATTTTAACTTCAAGACATTAAGTTTATATTCAAATTCATAACCTAACATTTAAATCATTATTTACATTCAAATTTAAGATATTACATTAAAATTTAAATTCGGAAGAATCAAGTATGTTATTTATTCATAGCAAAAGCAAAGTAAGGACCTATTGCTGATATACATATACAAACAGCTTCACGCAGCGGACTCTAGTTCGATTTGGGTTTGGTTTCATCAACCGAAAACGCTACTTTTGTGCTTATTACCCGACTACGGCAAAGCCAAAGGAGGGTTATGATTTTGACAGGCTATGTATGTATGTATGTATGTATGTATGTTCATCTGTTCCCTCGTAACTTCTAAACCACTAATCAGAATTCGACAAATGACATATCATTAGAAGCGTCTTAATTGTCCGCTGGTTATAGGCTATATAGATTTTCACCAAATTCAATGTGGCGCCCTCTAGCGGACAAAATATACAGAGTAAAAAAATAAAGTTAAGCTAGATATGCCGTGTTTGGTATCATTTTAAAGCGCTTCACTTGTACATTTCGAATATATATATATTACTAGCATTTGCTTGTGACTTTACCTGTATTCATGGGGTACTTTTATACTTTTTCAGCGTCGTTTTTTGTCGTAGTTGGGTTTTAGTTTTTTTACTTTATCTTGTTTCACTTGAAATATTCAACTTGAAGAATTATATCGCATAATGTCGCACTATGCTCTGTAATTGGATCACGCTTGAGGGAATTGAGCGCTATACGCGCTATACATATTTTTTATGTTGGAACGTTTGAAGTTTTGCGAGATGAATAATGGATGATATAATTAATTAGACTATCTTACTTGTCTTACTCTTAATCTTAAGCAAAAGTGTGAGTGGTATTATGTGCCGTTCTTTTATAAATAAATAAAAAAAAAATAAATAAATAGATAGATAGATAGATAAATGAATACGTATATATGGAGGGTGGGGATATATATATATATATATATGGAGTATGATATATAATACGTATATATGGAGGGTGGGGGTGGGGGGGTCTCACCGGTGCCCGATGCCCATGATGAGCTCGCCCTTGGCGCG